>CM071579.1:267570-397707 GCA_036426205.1 Ascaphus truei
ATCAAAAAAGGTGATTTTAATCACCCGGTCCATCCCACTGTACTGTATACTGTATGTTTCTTTAATAAAGGAGATGTTGCGTTTTGTATACTGTATTTTATGAATAAAGATTTTTTTTAATCACAGGTAAGACCATACTGTTGTGCTGAACTGTATTGTACATGTTTTGACCTGCTGTACTTAAATAAAGGAGATGTTGTTGTGTGTTTTTTTAACTTGTATTTATACAGAAATGTTTTAACTTGCTGTACACACACACAGGACCTGCAAAATTCCAGTGCCTGAGGGCCGCAAACAGGCACGGTTTTCAAAGATTATCCTGAAAACCGGGCATGTTTGCTGCCCTCGAGGACTGTACTGGTGCAGACTGTTTTGCACACCATCCCACTGTATATGTTTTGACTTGCCGTTCTTTAATAAAGGAGATGTTGTGTTTTGTATATTTTATTAATAAAGAATTTGTTTTTAAAACATGTGACTGTAAACCATACTGACTGACTGTAAATGTTTTTACTTTGTATACATAAATGTTTTTACAACTGTAGCAGTAAACCATACACCTGTTGATGTTTTGAATTGCTGTGCACTTAAAATGTATCTACATTGTACAGTATTTGTAAATAAATGTTTTTGTACTTACTCCACCAATAAAAGAACATGTTGATTTGTTTTACATTGTTCCATTTGCTCCTTTGCTACTGTAACAAAATACAGTGTTTCTAGAATGTACACTACTGTCCAGGCACACTGTACTGTATACTGTAGGCATGCTCAGTACAAGAGTATTAAAAAAAAATAGAAGACACATAAAGTACTGTACTGTATGTACTGGCACTGTATAGAAGACAAATACTGTATGTACAGTACTGTAATACATGTAGAATAAATGCATAGTTTTTATTTTTTCGGGTTTATTACACAGTATACTGTTTATAAAAAAGTATTGTATACTGTACGGCCGGAAAACATCAGCATACTGTTTCAGGTACAGTATTCTATCCTAATCAATAACAACGGCCACTAAACTGTAGACTCCGGTACGTGGGTTTTTAAATCCGATTCAGCAATGTGCAGGCATTGTTACACAAAGCGATATTATCCATCGAAATCCCTCCATTAGCCGTTTTCTTTTCTGAGGAAAAACAAAAAGAAAAGTTTTACTGTAATGGTCAGCCCCCTAAAGAAGTTCCCAGCCAGTCCCACCAATAATTTTCTCGGGGGGCGTCTCCTGTTCACATGCGCATGCGCCTACCGTCGATGTAATGACACGCATACTGTATGCGTTTCAAGAAGGTTCCAATGTGCATGCGCCTAGCGTTCCACCAATTGTTCAGTATCTGCAGTACAGTACTGTAGAAGCCGCTCAGCGCTCAGCCAATGATATTGCTTACAGGAGAATCGCTTGACTTTTGAATCGCACCGATATTGATACTGTATTGTCAAAATAAAAAAACCACAGAAAATAATACGGCAACAATACTCATGTATCAAGGAGAAAAGGAAACCTAGTATACAAGCACTCTGTCACAACTGAATGTATAATGAATGTGTTAAAATACCCGTTTTCCAAAAACCCGACAGAAGTTACGCGTATTTGATATGAGCCGCGATTAATGCAACAGATGATAAGATGGCAACAGTTGTTCAAATTTATCAGTACAGGCAGTCCTCGGTTATCCAACACAATGCGTTACTCAAAATGGCGTTGTAAAGCGAAACGTTTTAAAGCGAAACACGTTTTCCCATAGGAACACTGTTTAAATGAAAGGTTCCGTTCCTGAAGGCATTTTTAATGCTAAAATACGCAAAATATTTTATGCAGGCAATAAGATATGCAGCACACACATAAATTATATAGTGTATATACTGTATTATATATATAATATAACAAAATAAATAATATATTATATAGTATAATATTATAATATTATATATATATATATATATACACGCTCTTACGACGCTTTGCACATATATATACACACACATACACAACGTTGCAAAGCGTTGGATTAGCCATTTTGCCGTTGTAAAAATGAATATAGGTATGCATTGCATAGCGTTGGATAAGCCATTCGTTGTAAAGCGAAGCGTTGTAAAACGAGGACTGCCTGTATTTTATCGAAAACTATGACTTTTACAAATTTTCGCCAGCTCCTCATACGTGGAAGCGTGCAATAAGGAAAAGGTTATGTAGCGATCCCTGTTTTTATCGTATTGAGCCACAATTTGTTGGAGGGTATTGGTGTGTATCACCGGCTTTTTCCTGTATCTATGATCATGCAGACGGCAAAAGGCGAAGAGTCGTGTTAAAACCAACTAAGAAACAACAGTCGCTGCCAAGCAATGCACCAGCACCGGCTTCCAATAACGGTCCCATCGTCAGTGACAACCCTGAGCCTGAGCCGGATTTCGCGTGCAGTTTCGATCAAGCTTGCATATACCTAAGCAATTTCCAGCCTCATCAGCTGACTACAGGTGGACTAGTCCCGCTGCAAACTATCGACGTGGATGATGAAGAACACTCTACTGGCAGTGGACCGGCGCCGGCGCCAGCTGAAAGGGAAATTCTATGGTGAGTATTGTTGCCTATATATACAGAGAACACCCGCACAGCTGAGCAATAGACCAATGTGAGGTGCTAACTAGGTAACGACAAGAATGTATCAAGGAGAGAAGGAAACCTAGTAATCAAACACTCTGTCACAACTGAATGTATAATGAATGTGTTAAAATACTTTATTATACCAATAAATAAAAAAAGGGGGTTTAAAATAAAATATATGTCAAACAGTACGTGACTGTCATTTGTAACGTAACTCTGGTAAGTTAGGTTGATTTAACATATGGAGATCCCTGAATGATATTCAGGATCTGTTGCTGCCTATAGATATAGGAATGGGGCCATAACGGGGCCACTGTGTAGATAGTGTCTTATCACCGTAGGGATGGATCAGAACATATAGTAAGTAACTATGTAATGGTGCTTTAATGATCCGTGGCAAGGGTAGCGAAGATAGATCCGGTCTTTGTGACTACCTATATATGAAGATGCGTGCCCTGAAGATGCGTTCATACGTGAAACGCGCGCGTTTGCCACACTCTCTCATACACACGCGGGAAGCTTTTCATTTGAAAATAGCACTTTGGCGATAGTGTTACTGCTACCTCTATTTCAGCTCCCTCCGTGTATCAGAATACAGCGATTCTGCAGGCTATACTTCATACCGCAGGATCCTCCTGCTATATGGGGCTGTTCCTCAAGGCCACTGTTTAGATAGGCATACCCTCGAGCATATCAGCGCTGATATATCAATGATCAGCGCTGATATAGGGGACTATGCATCTATAGTTTTATTTATGTGTTCTACCGTGATTTAGACATCCCTCTATCCTGCCCAGTGGGGGTGCGGGAGGGTTGGGACTTACCTTGATATTACCTCACGGCATCAGTATCTTACCTATGATTCGTATCCACTAGCTGTTCTATCGGCACCATTAGAAACTTTTTTGGCAGCCTCATTGATACCCTATTAAGCCAGGAGTGGGTATATTATCTAATTGTAGTTGCCCTAATTGGACAATTAATCACTCCATACCACCACTCAGGATCACAGTCAAATGTTTTTTCTGTTCATCTCCCTAACGTGTATGTGTTGATATACCTACCTGTATACTCCTGTATCCGGGTGTAGGGGTTTATGTGGATAACGGATCCCTAGTTACCCGCCGCACAGCATTTCTGTTGAAAGGGGAGGCCAGTTCTATCAGCTGTTATGTACCGGCATTTAAATGTTTCTTTGCTGAGACCTTTATGCGCTTCATCTAAAACACTCACAAGAGCCTGCTAGGTTCATGTTACGCAGTGGTCGCATTTGATCAGCCACTGTACTTAGTTTTTCACTAAGGCTAGCAACAATCATTTATTACTACTGAAGTGTCTCATTCCATTAAGGGGGAGGGGTGTGTGCGTGGACCGCGGGTTCACATGTACCGCTATGCACGATACCTGCCTCTCCGCTGCAGAAACTAGCTAGGTTTCAGCTATTGTTTCACGAGGCTCGAGGTCTACAGCACCTCTAATCGCGAAGCCAACCTATTATACTATTATATTACAATGTTGATTGTGCTTTGCGTATGATGCACTGTGTACACCCTAAAAAGGCTCTATTTAGAGCTTTACTTATGCCAAGATTAATTTTGGATACGAATCTCACTATATATATACTGTACTTGTTTGTCACCTTCCCTGGGCAAGTGTTATGAGGGTTCCTACTATACAGAAATATCTCCGATACAGGAGATCAGCTGTACATCATCCCTGGGGGGGACACCATTATCCCCTGTATTAGCCTTAGCCAGAGTATATATCAGTACATATCTGGCTGTTATTGCTTGATGACCACACTGTGAGGGTTACAAAAGTCACCTTACTGTGCACACTATATCACCCTATAGGCTATTGGGGGGTTGGGGAAGAAACAATTACAGGTGTTTCTCTCGAGTGCTATCCGCATAACCCTATTACTTACCAAACAGCCAAAGGAGGTTACCCACTGGTTTTGTACTGATCATATATATAGGTAGTCAGATAGACCGGATCTATCTTCGCTACCCTTGCCATGGATCATTAACGCACAATTACATAGTTACTTACTACTGCACCGACACACTTTATTCGAGCAAATACCCAGTATGTACCTGGCAGATACCTGGAATGCGCCGCTCCTCACCTCTGACAAGCCCCGTTGCGTTTGCCTTCCCAGCCTGGGTTCATGCCTGGCTGAGGGGACCCCCTGCTCCCCGAGATACAGGCCCCTTTAGGGGGTGCCGGTATCCCTCTGCTTGGGTTACATGCCGCGGTCACGTGATCGGGACCTTGAAACGCAGAGGGATACCGGCACCTCATAAAGGGGGCTGTATCTCGGGGAGCAGGGGGTCCCCCGACCTGAAACCAACGCGGTTCAGCTCCGGAGACCCCCTGCACATCTACACTATAAATAAAAATGTATTTCAAATGTATTTATTTATAGTCATTTATTTATTCAGATTTATTTATTTATTTTTGGCGGCTGCTGTGTGTGAGTTTTTTTTTCTTGTGGGTAGTGGGGGTGGGTGAAGGGGGTATTAGCCCCAACGGTGGTTGTTTAGGGCTTGCGGGGGGTAGCGGGAGGGCTTAACCCCTTCATGACCGTAGCGGTATTAACTGCTACGGTCGTGAAGGGGTTAAGTGCACCCGCAACCCCCCCGTAAATCCTAAACTCACACCAAGGGCCAAATACCCCCTTCACCCACCCCCGCTACCCACAATAAAGCGGGAGGGTTAAGCCCTCCCGCTACCCCCCGCAAGCCCTAAACAACCACTTTTGGGGCTAATACCCCCATAAAGATGTTTATTTTTGATAATGGCGTTGCTGGCAGAACTACGGATATTATGTTTCCGTTGCCTGTATACATAAAGATGTGCGCGCACATCTTAATTTGTGCACGCACTTCACGATTGTGTGGACTAAGTGTTAGCACGTGCACTAAACAATGTGTACGCTGTGCGTTTTATACATGTCCCTCCATGTTCTTACTACTGCACCGACACACTTTATTCGAGCAAATACCCAGTATGTACCTGGCAGATACCTGGAATGCGCCGCTCCTCACCTCTGACAAGCCCCATTGTGTTTGCCTTCCCAGCCTGGGTTCATGCCTGGCTGACGGGCGGCTGATCTGTTAAATGATAATGATTAGGATTTAATAGGCTGCAATGCTTCGCGTGTCTACCAGATGGCATAAATTCATGAATTGTAATGCAGTATATATATATATATATACTGTGCAGTATTGCAGCCAGCGGGAATATTGGTTGTGATCGAAGCAATATCAGCGCTGATATATCAATGATCAGCGCTGATATAGGGGACTAATCTTATAGTTTATTTATGTGTTTCTACCGTTTGTTAACATCCCTCTATCCTGCCCAGTGGGGTGCGGGAGGGTTGGGACTTACCTTGATATTACCTACGCGCATCAGTATCTTACCTATGATTCGTATCCACATCTGTTCTATCGGCACCATTAGAAACTTTTTGGCAGCCTCATTGATACCCTATTAAGCCAGAGTTGGGTATATTATCTAATTGTAGTTGCCCTAATTGGACAATTAATCACTCCATACCACCACACTCAGGATCACAGTCAATGTTTTTCTGTTTCTCTCCCACGTGTATGTGTTGATATACCTACCTGTATACTCCTGATCCGGGTGTAGGGGTTTATGTGGATAACGGATCCTAGTTTACCCGCCGCACGCATTTCTGTTGAAAGGGGAGGCCAGTTCTATCAGCTGTTATGTACCGGCATTTAATGTTTCTTTGCTGAGACCTTTAATGCGCTTCATCTAAAACACTCACGAGCCTGCTAGGTTCATGTTACGCAGTGGTCGCATTTGATCAGCCACTGTACTTAGTTTTTCACTAAGGCTAGCAACAATCATTTATTACTACTGAAGTGTCTCATTCCATTAAGGGGAGGGGTGTGGGTGGACCGGGGTTCACATGTAACCGCTATGCACGATACCTGCCTCTCCGCTGCAGAAACTAGCTAGGTTTCAGCTATTGTTTCACGAGGCTCGTCTACAGCACCTCTAATCGCGAAGCCAACCTATTATACTATTATATTACAATGTTGATGTGCTTTGCGTATGATGCACTGTGTACACCCTAAAAAGGCTTATTTAGACTTTACTTATGCCAAGATTAATTTTGGATACGAATCTCACTATATATATACTGTACTTGTTTGTCACCTTCCCTGGGCAAGTGTTATGAGGGGTTCCTACTATACAGAATATCTCCGATACAGGAGATCAGCTGTACATCATCCCTGGGGGGACACCATTATCCCCTGTATTAGCCCTTAGCCAGTATATATCAGTACATATCTGGCGTGTTATTGCTGAGAACCACACTGTGAGGGTTACAAAAGTCACCTACTGTGCACACTATACACCCTATAGGCTATTGGGGGTTGGGGAAGAACATTACAGGTGTTTCTCTCGAGTGCTATCCGCATAACCTATTATTACTACACCAAACAGCCAAGGAGGTTACCCACTGGTTTTGTACTGATCATATATATAGTAGTCAGATAGACCGGATCTATCTTCGCTACCCTTGCCATGGATCATTAACGCACAATTACATAGTTCTTACTACTGCACCGACACACTTTATTCGAAGCAATACCCAGTATGTACCTGGCAGATACCTGGAATGCGCCGCTCCTCACCCTGACAAGCCCGTTTCGTTTGCCTTCCCAGCCTGGGTTCATGCTGCTGACGGGCGGCTGATCTGTTTAATGATATGATTAGGATTTAATGCTGCAATGCTTCGCGTGTCTACCAGATGGCATAAATTCATGAATGTATGCAGTAAAACTTATTGCTCACTTGCAATTGCAACGCGGTGTGTGAGATCGCAGCACTATGGAAAAGCTCAGACATACCAACCATCCCAAAAATTCGGAATCGTTATTTGGTTTATCTTGCCAGATGGAAAAAGTTAAGAGTCTGGGTTAACGACACTGGCGACAATTATTAAAAGTCTGGACGCCTTTGTTGGCACAGACGGACATCTCGGGGATAGAAAGGACATCAATCTGGCTATGATAGGTGAAATGATAGGTGTAAAATCAGCGCTTATGCAAACAACAATAATAAACCTTAGATACAGAGTCCAATTGGTAGTCCTGGAGCTGCCTTGAAAAAGATATTCTGGTATCTTCTACCCAGAATCGGATTGAAGGCTGGAAAATTATCTTTTCTGGCGCGAGGTGAGGTGAAGAAGATTGTACTTGCAATTTCTTCTTTGAGCTGTGACTCAGGAAAAGGAGAAAAAGAAAGACAAAACCATTGCAGGGAACCTGCAATGGTGTATTACCCCAAGGGATAACAAAATATACATGAAGGGCAATTTTATTACAATGTTTAAAATAACAAGGTTAAAAAACATGGGTGACAATGATGAACATACATAATAATACAAATTGTATAATAAAATGAATAATGGACAAGTGCCTAGGCACTATCACACTCTTGCAACTTCGGAACTTACCAACAGTTCTTTTCTTTTGCTCCGCCTGGTCTAAAATTGGAAAACTACTCACCAAAAGTGAATAGGAATAGGCACTTGGTTTTACTGGTCTTTGCCGTTGATATCGCCGCTCGCCTAGTGGGATGTTCGTCTCTGCAGCCGGGGATCCGATCGGTTGTCCTGCATGAAATGCTCTGGAATCACACCGATCCGCACGGCGTGATGACGCTCACCAGTATTGGTCCTCAGTACGGTGGCTCAACGGTGCCAAAAAAACCTTCCAAACGCGTTTCGAAAGCAACAAATGATGTTCTCTTCGTCAGGGATAAGTGCTGCTTGTATTGATCTTTTAAATACCGCCAGTTCGTAATTCAAAGCGCATTGTGATTGGCGCATCATATTAATAGAGTCATTAAGCCCATCTGCCTCTACATGTTGTCTTATGGAGGACAGATATTACTAATAACTAATTACTCCTACGTGGGTTCTAGACTTTAATACAGAAACATCTCGCGGTTCTAACAAGACGTGTATATACAGTAAGGTACACTGACAGTATTGTAAGATTGGTGGACTATAGTAAATGTATCATAATACGTCCCCTATTGTTTTATAACCCATCTAATTTGATTGGATTATAATAGTCTTGGGATGATCTCAGAGATGTTTATGTATAGCAAGTTTGGAAGCATAGTTCAAGTGACAATCATAAATCTTCTACACCTGTTGGGATATATTTGCTGGTGAATATTGTACCAGGCTACCCTAATAACATTATGTAAACCACAAAATGATATATTATAAACATAATAAAATAACAAATTTTAAATATAAACTTCCAATCTAATTTAATTAAAATGAATATGAAAACAAATATAGTATAAGAGAACTATATTTTTAGTGCGGATGTGATCTCAAGTACACTTAACCATGGCTTTGAATAGCATAGGGAAGGATATCTGAGCCAGTCATGATTGGGCGAATGAATCGTTAATAATAGTGTGAAATATATGTTATAATAAAGTGATAATGACAAGTACTGTTTGGCCTTTGTTTATAGATACATACCTAAAACATAATAAACTTACATATAGTGTATTATAGTTTATAAATGTATTTAAAGTGTTACGTGAATTTTATATAAGTGAATAATATTATAATATTATTATTTATTTTGAGTGTTATGAACTTTATAATAATGTCATACTAATGTGTATTATTTGATTATAAAATTTAAAGTGTTTACGTGCATTATAGTGGTGAATAATAGTATATATCCATAATTTATTGGTGTTTGTGCCTGTCTTCACTAATACAATTCTTGTTTGCTAACAGTGTGCGTTCTTCCTTGCTGTGCTCCTACTTTGGATTCCCTGGATTCTCTGGTTGCCTGGTAAGGACTTTGATTATAAATCCTATTAATATTTGGGTGTTGAACTTATGATATGTATACTGATACCATAATCGACGGCGAGAAACATGAAGTTAGGTAGATCATCTGATTTTAAGAAGGCTGCACAGATCAAATTCAATGTTTAAACCTAGTGGGCTAAGAGTCTTCAACTCGAAGATCCAGAATGACCTCTTCTCGATATAAATTCAATTTATCCCCACCCTCTTGCTAAAGTTTGGACATCGATGCCATGACATTTCAGCCCTATAGGGTTTTGCGAATGGGCTTTTTTGAAGTGAAGTGACACATTGTGAAATTCAAATCCCCTCTTTATATTATAAATATTAATTTTATTTCGAGAAGAGAGTCATTTTTTGGCACAGTTGAGCCACCGTAGCTGAGGACCAATACTGGTGACGTCATCACGCCGTGCGGATCGTGTGCATTCCAGGAAGCATTTCATGCAGGAACACCGAATCGGAGTCCCCGGCCTCAGAGACGAACATACCACTAGGCGAGCGGCGATATAACGGCAAAGACCAGTAAACCAAGTCATTTACTATTCACTTTTGAGTGAGTAGGTTTCAATTTTAGACCACGGGGAGCAAAGAAAGAGACGTTGGACTAGTTCCGAAGTGCAAGAGTGTGGATAGTGCCTAGGCACTTGTCCATTATTCATTTTATTATATTCAATTTGTATTATTATATGTATGTTCCATCAATTGTCACCATGGTTATTTTAACTGTTATTTTAACATGTAATAAATTGCTCCTTCATTGTATAATTGTTATCCCTTGGTAATACACCATTGCAGGTTCCGCATGGTTTTGTCTTTTCTTTTTTCCTTTTCTGAGGTCAAGATGCTCAACAGAAGAAATTGCAAGTACAATCTTTCACTCACCTCAGCGCCAGAAAAAATCTGGCTATGATAGTTTTCAGTCCGTTCTCCTTGGGAGAGGTGTAGGCTACACCCCTGCTCTGCATCGTGTTGACCACTTTCAGCACAGCAACACACCTGAGAGGCAGCATGTGTAAAAAACTCAGACACACTCACGATCACAACACCATAGCCCTACCCCCATACTTACAACCCTTCTTCCCCCCCCCCTTTTCTTTCTCTTGGTTCAATGTTTGTTTGTTACGGTTTGTCCGTCCGTATGGTTGATTGTTTGTCGGTCTCCAAGTTTTGGTTAACCCATGTAGTTGTCTATCTGTCTATGTTACGTGTCTGGTTGTCGTCGTGTTCAGACGGTTAGCCGATTGGGCAGTTATTGACATCGGTGACAGAGCTGTACAAACCTGATACCCCCCCGATTAGTAGGGGGGTTTTATGACACCGTAATATGGACTGGATGCGAGCGGAGCGTTGTCTCGATACCCCTTTAGGCTCACCAGGTCTGACCACAAGTGAAGTTCGTATTCCACTGATATTAGTAGAGTTATACAATGAGAATCACCATGACATAGTGTATCGTGTAATGTATTGTACTATCATAAACTATTATAAACTAATAAAATTAAGTTACAAAAAAAAAAGATTATCTGCCCTCTTAAATACTATCTGCGGACACTTGGGTAATATTGTATTTAATAATGTATCACCTTGTAAGGCAGAGTCCATGAGAATCCTAAGTGATACAGCTACTTACCAAAAACTGTCATGTGATCCATCGGTTGAGTTTAAGGCAATTTTAAATGAGTATATACAAAAGGGATTCAGTGGATGGAATCATTTCCAAAGGGAGAATTGGAGTTCTTGGACATCCAGACAGCCAGGATTACAATTTTCTATTTATCCAAAAGATTCATAGGATCTTTGGAATCCCCCCGGCTGCCCACATCATATGCTGGATTAAATCGTGACCTACACCCAATTTATCCAGTTTTTGACTCTACCTTACAAAAATATGTTTCCGAATACCTCAATATCAGGGATAACAAACTCATATCCTAAATATAATTAAAGATTTAAAGGGGGAGGATCAATTTATGGGTCACGTTTGACGTGACTTTCTTATACCACTCATAAATCATGAGTTAGGTACTCGAGGGCAAAAAGGAAAGTATTAGATCATGATGATAGTCTTGAACAGGGATCAAAAACTTTATTTGGAAGGGATAAGGATCAGTTCTTAACACAATTTCTAATTATGACAACAGTTTCTACCTCCAGATATGCGGCATTGCCATGATCACCAGGTCGACCCCAGTTAGCAAAAATTTTTATGGGTATGTGGGGAGGATTTTATCCAGTCCCGCAACCCATTTGGGGCGGACCGTGGTGTGTGTAAGCGTTTATGTGACGATTGTGCTGTGTATCTGGGGTGGTAAGAGGAAGATTGGGTAAAATTCCAACAGTACCTAATACCCACAATTTAAATTGGAAATTACATTTAATACCAGTCCACTACATATGTTGGCTAGACTTGACAGTTGTTGTATTGAGAAGGGATCATTGAGACATAAACCTTTTAAAAAAAGTAGATGCGAAACAACTATCTCTTGGCATAAGCCATACATAAACCTAGATGGATTAATAAATTCCAAAGGGCCAGTTTTAAGAACGAAAACGTAACTCCTGCTCTCAGGTAGAGTAATGTTTAATACACAGGCCAATGAACTTAAAAAATAATTCATGGATAGGTGAATATAGTCACAATAAGGTTATGAGGGCATTAGATTAGAAGTAGCAAGAAGAAACCAATAGGGAGGACTCAAGGTTATGGATATAAGGAAATAAAAAATAAGCAGAGGAGTGAATTATTCTTTGATTACCCAGAGTATTAATGGAGGGCTAGAAAAACTCCCACAAACAATTAAAAAACATTGGGAAGGGAATTTACAAGGTGATAGACATTATTAAAAGAAAGGTGATTTACCCAAGTGTCCGAACAGATAGTATTAAGAGTGGCAGATATCTTAAATTAAAGGTATCCCCCAGTTGTCCATTAAATCCAATTAAAGAACGCAATACTGACGTGGTTGAAGGAATGTCTGGGAAACTGGGTTCATCACATGCAGTAAGTGCATGGGTTGTAGATGGTCCAAGTGTAGGGACTTTAGTCCAAGTTACAGGATATCGTTCCCATTAAGTCATCACTTACCTGCAGGTAGTCCTGTGTGGTCTATCTGTTTAATGCAGTGGGCCTACAGATGTTAGGGCGAACTCGGTAGACCCCTGAAGCGACGGCTTTGCAGAAACCTGTTTACAAGGAATCAAAGGACCACTCTGTGTCAACCTCCGTTAAATTGAAAACATGATCAAACTCTATGGGATAGTCTGTAAGGGCTAGGAATCCTTAAACAACAACTGGGGAGGGGTATTGTGAGCTTTAGAGAGACCCGCTAGTGGTCTGTTCAAGAGAAACCGCCACGGATCTGGGGGAATAGTGAGATCAAACAGTCTCTGTATCCAAAGTCTAATTGTCTCCCAAAATGAGGAGATCCGCGGGCAAGACCACAGCATATGTAGCAGGTCTGCTGATCCTCCACACTGGCGTGGGCACAGCGGGGAGGATCCCGGCACGAACCTTGATAATTTTAGTGGGGTAAGGTACCATCGCATCAGGACCTTATATGCGTTCTCCTTGAGGGTGGTACATATGGAACACTAGAAAAATAGCACTCCATTCCTCGTCTTCCAGACATTCCCCGATGTCTGCTTCCCATCGTGATCTAAATGAGGGTATCTCATGGGCTTGTTCACTAGAACTGATCACTTCGCTGTATAGCTGCGAGGTAAGTCCCTTTGTGTCGGTCTCTGCCAGACAGAGCTTTTCGAAGGATGTCAATGGTGGGTACGGGGCAAATTTGTTGTAGAACGCCCTGATCTGGAGGTATCTAAAGAATTCTGAGTGGGGGATCTCTTTTTCTAATCTGACGTGATCAAACGTCTTAATTTTTCTGTCATGGCCTTCCAGATCTTTAATCCGATTATAACCTTTCTTTTTCCAAATTGATATATTGCCTACCGATAGGCCTGGCACGAACTCGGAATTGTTCCACAGGGGTGACATCATGGAGCGTGTCGTTGTGAGGGAATGTTTAAATTTTGTGGCCTCCCAGATTGACAATGAGTTGGTCATTGAGGATAGCGGCATATTAGCGCCTTTTCGCACTGTTTTGGGGAGCCAGATTAGATTACTTAATTCTATAGGTTCACATGCTGCACTCTCTAATTCGACCCATCTCTTAGATCTCGGGTCCGACTGCCATTGTATAATTTGGCTCAACTGTGCCGCTTTGTAATATGATAACAGGCAGGGTACCATTAGGCCCCCAGCCAAGACCGGCCTTTTCATATTGATTTTGCTGACTCTTGGTTTTTTACCTCCCCATATAAACTTGGAGATGTCGGTTTGAAGTGAGTGCAGGTCCTTCAATCTGAGTGGCACTGAGAGAGTTTGGAAGAGATATAAGATGCGGGGGAGTAAGTTCATTTTAACACTATGGATTCTTCCTATCCAGGAGATCCTTTTAGATGTCCACTTTTGTAGGTCTGATTTTAGGGTCCGGATTAGGTTGGGGTAATTTGCGTCGTATATTTCTTTGACGTTTCTGGTGATGTGGACACCCAGATATTTTATAGATTTGTGTTGCCAGTGAAATTTAAAGTTTAGTTTTAATAATTTTTCTGTGTCTGGAGAGATAATCTTAAATTAAAGTTATCCCCCAGTTGTCCATTAAATCCAATTAAAGAACGCAATACTACGTGGTTGAAGGAAATGAATGGGTTCTTCACATGCAGTAAGTGCATTGGTTGTAGATATGGTTCCAAGTGTAGGGACTTTAAGTCCAACGTTACAGGAATATCGTTCCCAATTAAGTCATTCATTACCTGCAGGAGTCCTTTTGTGGTCTATCTGTTAGAGTGGGCTACAATATGTAGGGCGAACTGGTAGACCACTGAAGCGACGCTTTGCAGAACATGTTTACAATATAAAAAGAGGTTTGGAGACACATACACTGGCGACACACTTTATTCGAACTCGGCTAGTCCCACGAATTCGGGTATACCCGGGTGTATTGAGGTTTGTGACTGTTTTCTGCCCGAGTGCATTGAGGTATTTTCCAGGCAGGGATTGAAGCATTTTATTCCCGCTGGCTGCAATACTGCACAGTATATATATATATACTGCATTACAATTCATGAATTTATGCCATCTGGTAGACACGCGAAGCATTGCAGCCTATTAAATCCTAATCATTATAATTTAACAGATCAGCCGCCCGTCAGCCAGGCATGAACCCAGGCTGGGAAGGCAAACACAACGGGGCTTGTCAGAGGTGAGGAGCGGCGCATTCCAGGTATCTGCCAGGTACATACTGGGTATTTGCTCGAATAAAGTGTGTCGGTGCAGTAGTGTCTCCAACCACTTTAAATTGAAACATGATCAAAATCCTATGGGACTAGTCTGTAAGGGCATAGAATGCCCTAAACAAAATTGGAGAGGGGGAGACAAGATGAACTTAATATCCAGACGCGAAAGCTTCTGGATCTATACCCTTAAAACCTTGACCCCAAGAGGGCTAAATATAGAATTTGATCTGGCATCATTTCTCAAAGATGGCTAGGTCGGTTCTATATTCAAAGGGCATATGCTATCCAATCCCCGGTCTGTACTTTTTCCTCTGTGCTCTCGGTTCATCAACGCTAGCAGTAATTTCTTTTAGGCAGTATAGTGTCCAATTACCTCTATAGAGTTGCTAGCAGTATTCAATTTTAAACTATTGATATAGAATAAAGATTAGTTTATATATTGTCAAGTGGTATGCAGGATGTGTAATTCATATCTTTGTATATCTATGATTATGATGTATTTTTATTGTGTCCCATCATGTTATGTATATGTGGCATTTGATAGGAGTTCCGGGTTGGGTAATTATCCAATAGGAGCCATTTGGACGGTTTAAGATGTGCTTAAATAGCACGGACTTCCTCAATAACTCCATTACCGCTGAAGAAGTGACGTCAATAGTCACGAAACGCGCGTAGGGTGGAGTTCTATCTGGACGTGGTACTGCGTGCACGAGTGTGGGGAGGAGAGGAGGCGCATTAGCAGTGACGACATCAGAGGGGGACCAGGCATTCCGAGTCGCGGCCACGAAACGGGGATTCAAACAAGATCCCACCGCCATCTGCTTCACTCCGGCATCCTCTCACGCAAGCGGACGGCACGTTGTAACCCGTTCATAGGGATGGTCAACATGTGAGTGCATTGTTGTTTAGTCCTATATTGTTTTATTAAATTTTACGGTATCATACCATTGGTTCTTTTTATGTTTTATTCCGTACATGGTATTGTGATTATCTGTTTGGAGAGGGGTAACATCGCCTGTCAACACATAGATTATCAGCCTGCCAGGAAGAAAGCTAAAGATACCTTTCAAGGCCTTTTATTTCCTACTTTTAAGTAAGTAGCTGGCAACGGTGGGGGAGTTAATGATTGACCTGAAGTTACTGCGCAATGGTGGTTTGTTTTGTTTAATTACAGATTTTGACCTACTGTTCCAAGGACTCTAAGAGAAATCAGATTCCGGACCCATATAACATCCCCGTAATCAAAGAATTGGGACTTCCATATTCTCAGGTTATATACCCGACATTGCGCTAAGGACTTTGTATTTTCTGTTTGTTTTTGTTTTTATTTCTTGTATTGTATTGCTATCGTTGTACTTACCTTCTGGATAGGGTTGTTTTCACTCCTTAGGCAGCCACTCCTGCAATATGTCATATCAGTTTGTGGGATTTCCTCATATATAGGTATTCTTATATATGAGATATTGTTCACAGCACTTTTCAATCATTATTGTGTATTGTTTAGTTTAGGTAAATAGGTTGAGCCCTTAGTATATCATTAGTCTAGTTCTCTTTATCCTCATTAGACCGCATGCTGAATGGGTTAAGTGTCGATATCCCTGGGAACTCTATGCTGGTAAAGATAGATCTTCTTTTAGAGACCATGCTAAATATCGATCAACGGATGGCGAAGCTGGATCAACGGATGGAGAAGATGGATCAACGAATGGAGAAGATGGATCAATGGATGGAGAAGATAGAGACTGACATAGCGGGGATACATCATTTGCTCGGAGTTCATGCCCCTGTATCTCGGACGCCGGAGCAGGAGGGTGGCATGGATGGGATGAATGGGACCTTCAACCTTCCATCGCCAAACGCACCCCCTCCATCAGAAGAATATGTGTTCATGTATGCCGTTGACGAGGATGTCATGACAACTCCGTCAAGACCACGTCAGGAGACAACACTGACAAGGAGATCAAGACAGGAGGAAAGCATCCTCCCAGACAACCTACCCTCACCCGCTGCCACAAGCACACCCGCTCCCAGAATCCAACCCACATATGCTTGCATTGAGACGGTGCCCGACATCATCCTGCGCGAGCTGCCCCAGCCACTCATGGAGAAGTATAGGTTTGCAAGTGCTCGTATACCCCAGAGGCATACCTTGTTAATTTTCAAGCACCACGTGCCATACTCGTTGTACTTGGGGTGGGCCCACAATGTGAACTACGAAGGGAATCGCGAGAAAAAGATTCTGCCTGAAAATTTGAGAAAGACTTTTGTGGAGGAATTGCGGCGCTATTTTTCAATTACCGATCCTTTAATGAAAATCGTGCGAGACTCCATTAATGGCATTTTGCGGCATACAAGGCATCGGCCCTGGAAGGACAATCTGCTGGGATCGAATTCGCTTCGTGATTGCTCATCTGTTAAAATGTTGATTCATTTCTGACTTGTTCATTGTTTAAAATTGTATTTTTTTTTTTTTTCAACTTTCATTTTTATTTGTGAAAATCCGATCTACAGACACGCACCGCCCATGGGCGTACATTATGGCCAAACCACATTTTTATGAGAAAACAGCTGTCGACACTGACAGCACCAAACGAACCCCAATTAGGGATTTAAGACAGGACGTACTTGACTTACAGGACTGGGGAGGAGACGTATGGTGGAGGGGGAAGAGGGGGGGGCGTTCTTGCGATATTCTGGCGAGGGGTTGAAGCGACTACAAGTAGCTGGAGATTCACTTTGATAGGCCTGTTGCTCATTGTAGTGTGTGGGTGGCCCTAAATAACGTCTCCCTACGTCTATGTCCCGTCTGTCCCATCCAAGGAGAACGCATTTTTCATACTATTAGTGCAAAATTGAGGCGTCCACCCCTGGGATGTTGGTTTGTTCCAGCCACGGGCCCCAGACTTTTAGAAATTTAGCGCCAGAGTCGTTGACCCAACTCGTCAACTGCTCCATCTGGCAGACGTGCCAAATTCGGTTCCTGATTTTGGGGATAATTGGGATCTCATTCTGCTTCCACAGTGCTGCGATCTCGCATCGGGTGGCGGTCGCAAAATGCATGACCAGTTTATGTGTTGTTCTAGACATGCCCTGGGGCCGCCTGCCCACAAGGAACAGCCACGGGTCCAGGGGGATCTCTAAGTCGAGCATCCCTTCCAGCCAGTTTCGAATTTTTTCCCAAATCGGGACCACCCTTGGGCAAGACCACAGCATGTGTTTAAGGTCAGCCAATTCTCCGCACTGTTTAGGGCAGAGCGGCGAATAACCTTTGACAAATTTAGATAATTTGACTGGGGTGTGGTACCACCTCATGAGGACTTTATATGCGTTCTCCTTTAATGTGACACATATTGAACTTTTCGCTGCAGTTTGCAATATGTATTTCCAGTCGTCGTCCTCTAATGTCTCCCCTAGCTCTGTCTCCCACTGTCGCATGTATCGTAGGCGGGGGGAGTCCTTACCAGCCGGACAGACTACCTCCCTGTACATCCGAGATGTCAGTCCCCGTGTGTCCGTTGGTCTGGAGCACAGCTGTTCAAAATTAGTTCGTGCAGGACGAACAGGAAATTTGTTATAAAATGCCCTGACCTGGAGGAATCTAAATAATTCTGAATTTGGGAAATTTGATGCCTCTTTAAACCAATCGAACGTCTTGATAGATCCCTTACCCCCCAGGTCCTTTAATCGGTTGTACCCTGCCTGCGTCCACTTTACAAATTTATCACTCGACAGCCCCGGAGCAAAGTCCGGGTTGCCCCATAGGGGGGACATTAATGTGTGGGGGGTGGTTAAGTTAGCTTTAAATTTAGATGTCTCCCAGACCGCTAAGGAGTTCGCCACTGCGCAGAGCGGCGTTCCAATGTCTTTCTTGCATTGTTTTGGTAGCCAGATCAAATCTTGAAGTGCCACTGGGGCACAACATTCCCTTTCTAGCTCTGTCCATCTTCTGTTTGTGGGGTCCGTGTGCCATTGAATGATTTGGCCTAATTGTGCCGCTTTATAATACGCCATCAAGCAAGGTACCGAAAGTCCTCCTTTTACTACTGGTTTTGTCAGTAGGCTTTTTGCAATTCGTGGGCGTTTTTTGTTCCAAATAAATTGGATGATGTGAGCTTGAAGGGCTTGGATCTCAGATTTAATTAAAGGTATTGGTAGGGTCTGAAACAGATATAACATTTTGGGCAGTAAATTCATCTTGACACTATGAATTCTGCCGAACCATGATATCCCGTACCCCGCCCATACCCTGAGATCTTCCTTGAGCTTCTTCATCATCTTGGGGAAATTTGCCTTATATAAAGTATTATAATCCCTAGTGATGTATACCCCTAAATATTTGATAGCGGAGGATTGCCACTTAAAATTGAAATTTAATTCTAATAATTTTTCGATTGGTTTAGGTAGATTGATGTTGAGCGCCTCAGACTTGGCCTGATTAATCTTGAAACCTGAAATCCTGCCAAAGGCGCCCAAGATCTCAAAGACATTGGGCAGGGTTGTCAGCGGTTTAGAGATGGTCAGGATCACGTCGTCTGCATATAGCGCAGCTTTGTGATGCTGTCCCCCCAATTGGATTCCCGATATATTAGGGCTTAATCTAATGTGGGCTGCGAGGGGTTCGATACAAAGGGCAAAAAGTAAAGGGGACAGCGGGCAACCCTGGCGAGTTCCACTTCGAATGTTAAATAGCTCGGAAGGGAAGCCCTGATGCCGCACTTTCGTTGTGGGGCCTGCGTATAGGGCCATTATTGCTTCAAGAAGGCGGCCCCCAAACCCAAACACCCCCAGCGTCTCTCGGAGGTAGGACCAATCGATACGGTCAAATGCCTTCTCGGCATCCAGACTCAACACCATGGACGGAATGTGTTTTTGTCTTGCCAAATCTATTAGATCAATTATCCGTCTGGTGTTATCTGCCGCCTGTCTACCTGCAATAAAGCCTACTTGATCCGGATGTATCAGGCCTGGAAGGACACTACCCACCCTGTTTGCTAATAGTTTGGAGAAGATTTTTATGTCCGAATTAATCAGGGAGATTGGCCGGTAGCTCTTGAAGTCTGCCGGGTCCTTACCAGGCTTGTGGATCACCGAGATAGACGCCTGGAGCATCTGGGTCGGGAAGGGCTCTCCCTCTAGGATCCCGTTAAATAACTTCAGAAGATGAGGGGCTAGGGTCTTACAAAAATTTTTATAGTATAAATTTGAGTATCTGTCAGGGCCTGGGGCCTTGGCTGGTTTGAGGGACTTAATTACCTCTGTGATCTCTTCCAGGGTGAAATCACCCTGCAGGGCCTCCTTCTCAACCCTGCCCAGGGTCGGAAGCTGTGCCTCAGACAGAAACCTCTTGAGGGCAGCCGATGTTTTTTGGTTATGGGTGACCTTATCTCCATCATACAGTGTAGCATAGTATTTCCGGAATGTTTCCACTATTTGTTTCGGATCAGAGGTAAGATCACCCTGCTGGGTTCTAATTGCTCCTATCCGAAAGTTTGGAAGCTTGTTTCGGAGCTTGTTGGCTAGTAAGGTATCTGGCTTGTTGGCTTTTTCATAAAATCTGCGTTTGGACCAAGCTAACTCCTTCTCGGCCTGGGATGATAACACCAAATTAAGGGCCGCCTTGGTATCTAACAATTCTTGCCACGTGTTCTGGTTTTTATCCGCGGAGTGTTGTGCAGTGAGAAGTGTCAATCTCGCCTGCAGCTCATGTATTTTAGAAGCTTTCTCTCGTCTCCGCTTACCAGCGATATTCATAAGGAACCCCCTAAGAGTAGCCTTATGGGCTTCCCAAAGCGTGGCCTGCGACTGTACGCTTCCCTCGTTTTCTCTAAAGAAATCTTTTATCCGGTCCCGTATCGCCCTTTCGGTGGCCGGGGCCTTGAGAAGAAGCTCATTGAGCTTCCAGTTTGCTCCGGGTCTGTCTAGCCCTACAATCGTGCACCTCAGCTCTATAGGCGCATGGTCGGACCACGAGATCTCTTGAATCTCTGTGTGGCCCACCACTGGAACCACTCTGTTTGATACCAGGAAGTAGTCTATTCGGCTATATCTGTCATGGGGATGTGAGTAGAAAGTATATTCTCGGGTCACCGGGTGTTGCTCTCTCCAGATATCCGTCAACTGACAGTCTTGAAGGCCCTTGCGGAGGGTTAATATGTCCTGTCTGTGGGTAGTGTTAGGTTGGGTGCATCTGTCAAGGTCAGGGTCCAGTGTGCGGTTCAGGTCCCCAGCGAGGAAGGTATTTCCCTTTGCCATTTTATGTAGTATGGAGAAAAACTGTTCAAAGAAAACAGGGTTTTGTTCGCACGGGGCATATACTGACGCTAGTGTTACCTGTTGATTTTGTATCTTGCCCGTTAAGATTAAGAATCTACCCTGTGGGTCAGAGTATTGCTTATCTATGGTCAGGGCAAGCCTGTTGTGCGTGATAATTGCTACGCCCCTCTTTTTGACATTTGCCGATGCCAGGTGGAATGTTTTATAGCTCTTATCTAGAAATTTCGGGTGGTTTACGCGGGAGAAATGAGTTTCCTGTAGGAAAATAATGTCGGCCTTCCGCCGGGTATATTCCCTAAAGGCAATTCTCCGCTTAACGGGACTGTTGAACCCCTTCACATTATGTGAAACCATAATAATCTCATTACTCATCTGAACAGTATATCGTGAACCATCTACGTAACCGCCGTTGTTGGACCGGTAGGTATCCTGTCTCCTGATGTCTTTTTCGCCGATCAGTCTCCCGCTTCTCTCTCTCCGTGCACCAAGCCTTTGTTTCTGGGATTGACATCCAGGGAGGGCTGACACAAAAGGGGGGTGGGGAGGGGAACATATAGACAAATAACAAAGAAAAAACAGATATCAGAACATGGGTCACGTGGCATTGGCACCCGTGCCGCAGGCCCGTGATCCTCGCCCCTGGGTAACCGACGGGGGGGGGTTCCCGCCCTCCCTCTTGGCGTCCCTCCCCCTCCCCCGTTGCCCAACCCAACCAGGGGACTTTGTCGGAATCCACTAGCCTAAACTCAGCCAGTCCCGACTCGGAGCACATGCGGAGATCAGGGCAGGCCTCTACCCCCCCGCCCCTCCCCGTTTGTTTCCCGTTATCTCTAAATGAACGAATAACTACGCTTATCACTTTCACTAATAACCCCGTGTTGCATCTCACCCCCAACCTCTTGTGCTGCCCACTATGTGACCTTCCACATTCTCTCTCACATTCTCTCTCTACCTATGAGAACTTCCTGTCTCCACTTGGCTAATTTCTCCCCCGCTAATTCCCTCCCCTTTTTTTTATATCTTTTTTATGCCAGTCTGCTCCAGCATATGTCGTGCCTCCCACCTCCTAAGTACTCTGCTCCTCTGCAGCTGACTTCCTTGAGCTCCCCATTGTCTTCTAGCTCCCCCTCTCACCTCTTTTTTCCTTCTTACCTCTCCCTAGGTACTTTGCCGCTATTAGGCTTCCTTTCCCCTCACCTCTTTTCTCGCCTCACCTCCTTCTCCTTCACGTGCCCTATAACCTGCCACCGCCCTGCACACTTGCCTATCCCCATCTTGTTCTCACTTACTTTTCTTTCTTGCTCCCGTCACTTGCTACTCCGACTCCTCCCCTTCTGCATTCACTTCCCCCTGCTTTTCCTTTCACCTACAGTATGTTCTTAGCTCTAACCTCTGCCTCTCACTTACAATACTCTCTCTCTATCCGCTCGTGCTTGCCACTTCCCCACACTTTCTACCACTCAATACCATCTACTCTACCTACTCAGCGTCCGGTTTCTCCTATCTCTCTAACTCCCCTTACTAAGCTGCTACCGGGGCTCCTATTGTCCCTTGTTGTCTTCCCTCATCCCCTCCCTCTGTCTAATTGTTGCTATGCCGCTCTTCCCCGCGGCTTGGTTCGGCTGTCCGCTCGGCCTCTGCTCTCCGGTTGCGCTTGTCCCTCCGTTTCTCCTCTTGCGCCTTATGCTGCCTCCCTCCGGTGTAGAATAGCCGTCGCCGCCGGAACCGCGTCGACTTCCGTGCGTCACGTCCTTCCTTGTTCCCCCTTGTTCCGCCCCACTCAAGATGGCCGCCTTTGGGGACGCCCCTTCCTGTGACGTCTTGCTCCCTCCGCCATCTTGGAGTAGGCAGTCGCCCGAGGAAGACGCAGCTGAAGCCGCTCCTCCTACCTGGTCCATTTTCCCGCCTGGTGAGCTCTTCCCGCGCTCTCCGCTTCCGTGTTCTGCGTTGCAAGCTGGGGGGCCGCCATTGCAACCTCGGTCGCCATGACTGGACCACGAGGTAAGCAGAAATTTTTGTTCAGTCTCCGTTTCCTTCCGTAGGGCTCAGCGCCGTGTGGGAGATTACGGGGGCTATTTCCTCCCCCCCCCCCCGGTCCTCTATCGTGGGGAGTCCCGCCATATGGAACGTGTGTCAGCATATTCGCTGGGGCTGGTGCAACTTTAATCCAGAACCATTTAAAACTTGTAAAACTTGGGGGTTTATTTTAACAGCGATAAACTAGTAACTTAGACGACCCCTCCTCCGGCTGGGCTCCCGACTGTGTTCCACACTGGGCTCACCGCCGGGGCTTCAGGCTCCTCGTTGCCAGCGCCAGGTGCCGTGCCGAGTCCCAGTTTCTGTAGGAACTTGTTCCCCTCCTCTGGTGCCTTGAGGTGTATGGGTCGCCCGTTACGGATCACCATGAGGCCGAAGGGGAACGTCCACCGGTACCGGACCGCTTTCTCCCTTAGCACCCTGGTAACAGGCCACAGGTCCCTCCGTCTGGCCAGTGTGGTGGGTGACAAATCCTGATACACCGCAATCTTAGCTCCCTCAAACGCCATGAAGGGGGTATTTCGTGATTTTTGTAGAATCTCCTCCCGTGTGCGGTAATGATGTAGACGCACTATAACGTCTCTAGGGAGTTCATTGGGCTGGGGGCGAGCGCGCAATGCCCGATGGCAGCGGTCCATCACCAGCCTCTCTTTTGGGGACTCCGGGCAGATATGCTCCATCCAGCGCCCTACAAATTCCTCACAGTCCCCAATGTCCTCAGGGATGCCGCGAAGGCGCACATTATTGCGGCGGTCCCTGTTTTCGGCGTCCTCTTGCCGGTTCCGTATTTCATTAATCTGGGACTGGATATCCGCCGTGATTTTAGCGCCCTTCTGAATTGCTTTTGCGTTCGCGTCGCTTCGCACCTCTAACTCCTGTGTCCGGGCCCCCAGACCTCCTACTTCCTTGGCCAGGGCTCTTATCTCTGCTTGCAGAACGTCTTTTAAATCTTGAAAGAGCCGCTCAATATCCGGCAGCAGCCCCTGGTTGTCTGGGTTCTCTTCTCCTTCTGACTCAGAGCCTGGTCTTGATGCGGGGGCCATTGCTGAGGCCGCTCTGCGGGCTCTGCTCTCGCCGAAATATGCTGGTAAGCCCCGCTTTCCTGGGGTTTTCGCCAGTTTCTTTGACATCCTGGGGTTATTGTGCAGCGTTTGTGCTTTTTTGGTGTAAATCGGTGTAGTTATTCGTCTTTTTTGCTTACTTATGTTGGAGAGGGGCACAGAGCTACAGGATTATGCCTCCATGCTCTCCAATCTCCCAGCATGCACCTTAAAATTGTATTTTAATATGTTTTTTTAAATATACCTGTATGTTTTTAATTACAGTACACCATTAATGTTTTTTTACTTACAGTACTCCACCAATAAAAATAATGTTGATTGTTGTTGATTCTATTCATACTGTCAATGTTTTTACTGTATTGGACACCATTAATGTATTTGTACTTACTGCACCCACCAATAAAATAAATTGCTGTTTTTTTTAAATATACCTGTATGTTTTTAATTACAGTACACCATTAATGTTTTTTTTACTTACTGCGCATTACAGTACATCAAAACAGTATTAAAATGCATAATCGGTATTTGTATTATTATTACAGTAGAACACACCTCCTGCACTGTAATACATGTACAGAATAAATGCAACCTTTTTATTTTTGGGGTTTATTATATAGTGTAGTACGGTACAGTATGTAAAAAAGCTCAGTTATTCTATCCTAATCAATAAAAATAGCATTGATTCAGATTCACCAGTGTGCAAGCATCGTTACAAAAAGCGATATTATCCATCGAAATCCCTCCATTTGCCCGATGACAAAGTTTCTTTTCTGAGGAAGAAAAAAACTGGCAGTCCCCTAAAGAAGTTCCCACAGTCAGTCCCCGCAGTCCCATCGGTCAGTCCCAACAATTATTTTCTCCGGGGGCGTCTCTTGTTCACATACTGTACACGCATGCGCCTAGATGTGATGAGATGCATACTGTATGCATTTCAACAAGGTTCCAATGAGCATGCGTCTAACTGGAGACGCTGCGCAGCCAATGATATTGCTGGACTACATTTTGGCGAATTGTGACTACAAGAACTAAATAACCATAAGCAAAGCGATTGATTACAGGAGAATCGCTTTACTGTGCATTGATATTGATATGGTAAAAAAATAATTACATATGGCAGGTGTACCCACCATAGACTTTGCCATTTGGTTGGCGCCGAGCCACTGCCAGTCCCGTAGTCTTGATTATACACGTAGTTGACAGGTGACAGGTGTAGGCCTGCTACACTTGTAGTTGACAGCTGATGAAGCTGGAAATCGCTTTGGTACATGCAAGCTTGCTGGTATCTGTACGTGAAATCCTGCTCAGGCTGCAGGTATCCAGGCGGGGGCTGATAGCAAGGGTTGCCGGTCAGCAGGTTTTCACAGACGGTCGAACCGTTATTGGAAGCCGGTGCTGGCGCATTGCTTGCCTGTGACTGACGATTCTTAGTTGGTTTTACCATGATCTTTCGCCTTTTGAACTCTCCATGATCAAAGATACTGGAAAATTCAGGGGCAACACATCAATACCCTCCTCCTGTAACTCCGGGTGCAGGAGCAATACGAAAAAAACGTGGATCGATACATAACTTTTTCCTTATCGCACGCTTCCACCCCAGAGCCTCTGGTGAAAATTTGTAAAAGTCATATTTTTCGATAAAATATTGATAAATTTGACCAACTGTAGCCATCTATCATCTGCTGAACTAATTGCTGACCATATTAAATAAGCGTACGTTATGTTGGGCTTTAGGAACACGGACTGCAGTGGTGTACTCATCTCTGGACCTCTCTGGACAATGGAATAGAACACCAGACACTTTGCATTTAGTTTTTAATATGAAACGCCTAAATAGATACAATGTTGTACAACTTCTTCAGTACCAAGGTTAATTCACAAAGGACCTCTGTGGTATTTTTTAAACACCGGCAAGTCGACACATTACTGAAGCGCATGCACATTACAATTCATGAATATCTGCCACCTGGCGGATACGCAAAGAATTGCAACCAATTAAATCAGAAACATTCTCATTAAACAGATCAAGCGCGGGTGACGCCAGCAGGATTGCGACATGAATACGGCACGAATGCCGCACAAACGCGGTGAAGCGCTTTGCATTTGGAAAAAGTCACCGGACAATATCGGTGAAGTGTTAGAATAAAAGGGGCCGCGGCTGTACTTCATCGACACACATTTCGCGAGGTTAACTCGCTTCTTCAGGTGGGGAGGAGTCTTTTGTTCAATCTCTCTTCTCCCAATACTATCAAAAGTCATGGAAAAATGTGTCCACTCCCAATTAAGCAATTACTATACGAAGACAAATTTCCCTTGCCAATTCCAATCTGGCTTTCGCCCCACACACTCAACCGTAACTACCCTGCTAAAAGTTTGCAATTAAATCCAGTGTGGAATGGAACGGGAACAACTTACTGGTGCAATATTCCTAGATTTTGCAAAGGCTTTTGATACTGTTGATCATGCTATCTTGCTTAACAAACTTCAGAGCTCTGGAATTGGGAAGCATGCTTTAAACTGGTTTCAGTCCTACCTATCAGGTAGATCCCAACATGTGTCCATCTCTGGCTCTTACTCCAACCCACTGGATATCACCTGCACGGCTCTGTTCTGGGGCTCCTACTCTTCTCAGTGTTCATCAATGATCTTCCCACAGCTTATAAGGAAGCTTCAATACACATGTATGCAGATGACACAATCCTATATGCAGACAACCATAGCCTCTCCGTCCTTGAACACATACTTCAATCTGACGTTTTGAGACTCGAAAGCTGGATTTCCCAAAACAAACTGTTTTTAAACACTGACAAGACTGTAACAATGGTATTTGAGACCAAAACCAAATTTGTAAAGCTTCCAGTGACTAAGCTCCAGATCAGAACCAACACTAACATCACCCTAACTCTGTTACTAGTTTTAAATACCTGGTCATATGGTTTGACTCCCACTTAACATTCGGGATGCACATTGATACCCTGACATCCAAAACCTATGCCAAACTAGTGTACTTTACAGAAACAAATCCTCCCTAAGTCTGCTGGTCAGAAAGCGTATTGCACAGCAGATGCTAATGCCAATTATCGACTATGGAGACATAGTATGTGGCTCGGCACCCCAAACCCACCTTAGCAAACTTGACACCCTCTATAATTCAATATGCAGTTTTGTTCTCCAATGCAACTACAACACACATCACTGCAAAATGCTCAAATAACTAGATTGGTCATCACTTGAGTCTAGATGCAAAGTTCACCTTTCCTGTCTTGCCTTCAAATACTTTCTGGGCAAGCTACCCATCTATCTGAACAAGCTCCTCACCCCTACCACATGCAGCACTTATCATCTGAGATCTGACTCCAAAAGACTGTTCAGGGTCCCAAAGCTCAACAAAGTATCCGGCCGCTCCTCCTTCTCTTACCGTGCACTACAAAACTGGAACAACGTACCGGAGACTCTCACATCCACCACCAGTTTAAGTTCTTTCACATCTAAGGCTGTCTCACATTTTAATCTGGTCTGTAACTTTTACATACGCCTATACTATATATTTTCTTTAACTGTGCATATAATGTCTTGTATATAATTTATACCCTGTTCACTTATGTAAATGTATGTGTAACCATGTATTATTTGTCTTAACTCTATGCCCAGGGCATACTTGAAAATGAGAGGTAACTCTCAATGTATTACTTCCTGGTAAAATATTTTATAAATAAATGAATAAATAAATAATATTGTTTGCAAGTCTTGACATCATTAATAACTTCATCTCACTTCATGTATTTGCATACAACACATCTACCACTTGTGTAGTTCCCCACTGGTCTTAAAAGGAAATTACCATATGTTGATCTTTTACTCAAATACTTCTTCAAAACGCTAGGGGCCACCCTGTTTTTAATGTTTTTGGCCTTCCTAAATGCTATTTTAGGATCATTTTAGAAATCATTTGGGTCGTTGGTTGTAATATGTAAATCTTAGTATTCTAAGTTTTAGTATTTTGGAAATACAATGAGAAAAGACGTTAATTATATTATGAGAATGAAAACAGAGCTTAAATTACTGATTTACTATGATTATTTGATTAACTTTCCATTTCTCTCCATAGGTTTTGGGAAATGCTAACTAATTTGGCAAACACACTAGTCTTCGTTTTTGTCGGGATTGTGATAGCTGGGAGAACCTTTCAATATATAACTCCTATAGACATATTCAACATTAGTATCCTTTACATTGGACTAAATGTTATAAGGTAAGAATTGGGCGAAGATCCTTAATATTACTAATGTAATTATATAAAACATACAAATATTTGTCTCTGTAACGGATGCTCGCCACAAACAGGACAGGACCGCAAGGCCGAGGTGGGGATTAGAAAACACCGACCTAGAGACGCGAAGTTGCGTCCGGTGTACAGGTTCGTAGTAGAGGACAGCCGGGTCAGGGTAAAAGAATGTAGGATCGTAGGAGGCAAGCCGAGGTCAAGGGTTGGAGATATACGGATCATAGTGGTTGTGACGGAAGGGGTAGCCAACCTCACATAATAAAGGTGAAGCCCGGCTGGCTGCCCCAATACCCTGTGTAATGGCTGCCTCTGTGAGGCTCATTTGGCCTGTATGTAATGTATTGTGTGTAATCTCTTTCAGATGAGAGCTATGTCACTGTGTGATATCTGGAAGGGGGAAAACTGTATAAATTGGGGAATGGAGACTGTATAATAAAACACACTTTTGTTCCCTATGTTAGAATGTATTTCCCCATACAGTTAGCAAGTCAGCATTGTCTTTTGTGTTGCCAGCATTTCTCTGCATGCAGCCACAGTAATTCACTTATCTGGGTTGCATGCGAAGAAATGCCTGTTGGTGACAGAGCCTGGGGCAGATTGAGTACCTGTACAATGGTGAGTAAGGTAGGGCAGTGATTCAGGTCTGGGAACTGGTTCTCGGTGGTGCAGAGCCTTTGTTCTCCTGAGACGCTGAGATGCCTACCCAGGAGGTAAGGGGCTGGCCAAGGGAATTGTTGCCGGGTCTTAGTCCCGTATGCACGATTCCTATTTGCCAGTTCGAATTTCCCGCTTGCCAGCAGCTCCCTCCTCAAGGGGCGGTCTACAATACCTAAGCCAGCCCCTCCTCTGTTGCAGCCGGACGAGCCCTCGTCCTCTGATTGGCTGCGCCATCACTATCCATGTTCTGATTGTCCGGCGGCCACTGCTCCATGAAAAGTATTGCGGACCGAGGGCTATGTAATGAGCATGGCCGATCATAGAACCAGAACAGTTTGAGAGTTGATCGGAGACACGGCTGGTGGGATTTTCGAAAGTGCCATTGATTGAATAGCACTGAGAAGACGGGGAAGAAGACGTTCATGGCAAGCCTACTGAAGCAGGCCCGTGCACCTAGTTGAGGCTAGATTCTGCCCCACAGGACCCCAGTTGGTGAGGGTTTCATTGTAATTGTGTATTTTGTATGTTTGCTGGCTTGCCAGAATAAACATTAATTTATTCAACTATTGTGTCCTGTCTGGTGATAATGATTTCGGTAGTTTCGGTGTTAAAAGTTCTGGTCTCCCGTGACAGGCTCTTTTCTGGTGGCAGCGGTGTGATCACTACACTCAGCTCTGAAACTCTTGCGGTACTTTCAGTTCTGAGTCAGTCTTGATTTCAAGACTGCAGGACCGGTAGTTGCAGACATACAGTGCATTGTCCGGTGCACCTCTCCTTTCACATTCCCCTTGTATGACCCGATCCAGAATGTTTCCGTAGCTGGACCCAGGCCAAGGTAGTAGTGCTATGGTGACCGAAGGCAGAGTAAAGGTGGATCTCGCTGAAGACATTGTGCGGCACAAGGCCGGCGTGTTTCCGAGGTCGCTGATGCGGTAGTGGTTGCAGCCACTAACACTATTCCTGAGAGCTCAGAGGACGAGTCCCTCGGGGGGAACTCAGATAGAGTGGCAGACAACACCATAATCGACCAGGTAGCTGCTCCTCCTTCGGCGGCCGATTTAGTGGCGATTGCTATGGTGGATCTGTTGGCCAACCTGGGACCTGAGGCATCATGAATGCAGATCGTTCACATGGTGGCACACCGTGCGATACCCACTCCAGCCCCCTCCACGACTAGTAGTCACGTTTCCCGAAACCCCCATGCCCAGGTATTATACCAGAGCTTCGCGAAGTTCATGGACGGTACCGATGATATTGATGAGTTCCTACGTGCATTGGAGAACCAATGCTCGTTGCACCAGCTGCTGGAGTCTGAGTGGGTGAAGTGAAGTACTAGAACCCACAGAAGAGCAGAAAGGTGCAGGAGGCATTCCGTGAGATCGACAGTGCAGATGCCAGCAATTATGACTTTGTTAAGGCCATCTTGCTGGCCAGGTATGCGGTCACACAGGAGTCATATCGAGTCTAGATAAGGGCTCTGGACAAAGGGCTCGGTGGGTAGCTGAGTGCCAGGCCACCACGTTCTGGGACCTGTTGGATCTCATCATTCAGGAGCAGTTCCTGCTCAAATCTGTACCAAAGGTGTGGGAGTGGGTCATGGACCATAAGCCGGCAAACTTCAGCAAGGAGGCTATGATGGCTGATGACAGTGACCACATTTCAAGAATCGGGTACTGACCCCCGCCCCAGTGCCGGCAACCAAATTCTCCAAGGCAGCTGACACACCGCAGGCCCCCAAGCCATGGCGGAGCAAGTAGAGTGTTGGATGTGCTGCAACTAAGCCCGCAGAGTTTGTCTACAAGTGTTGATGTTACCAATGCAACTGGCTGGGCAATCTGTGGGTGGACTGCCCCAACCTACCCCGATCCAGCTCCCAAGCAGCGAGGCCGATCGCCTATGTGGGGTTGGCCCCAACAGCGGAGCGGGAGGAAGCCGTGCAGCGAGTGCAGCAGCTGACCCAGCCAGTGGTCTCAGCAGCAGCAGTTGGTGGCACAGAGGGGAATCAGGAGGGAAATTGAGTCACAGCAGTTGGCTGGAGGCCAATGATGTCGGCCAATGATTTTTGCGCCCGGTGACCATAGGCAATCGTCAGGTGGCAGGTCTGATGGACACCGGTGCTACGGTAACTCTGGTGCGACCTGACATGGTTAGTCCAGAGCACCTGCTCACAGGGACAGGTATGCAGGTGAAAATGCTGGACGGAGCCCCCAGGTCTTTGCAAGTTTTCGGCTGTTCCTCGACTGGAGCACCGGTAGAGGAGTTTGGACGGACGTTCACAGAGGTACGCAATTAGGAGGCTTTATAATGTGAAATTATAATAAGGCTTTATTGTGCCTTTTCCTTTTTATCAGGAAAACATCCAAACAAGGGGGGGGGGGGGAACAGTCTCTCTAGCTCTTGCTCCAGTTTCTGAGCCTTCTCACGCTCCCTCTCATACAGAGTCACCTGATATCGAAGCTCCGCTTCCAACGATGCTCTGAAGACATGCAGCGTGGCCTTTAGCTCCTCATACTGCTCTGTGGGGACGTACTGGGTATTCAGATGTTCATGCAGTGCTTGTACCTCTTTAGCAGCCTGCAGTTTTTCTTCCTATAGCATTTGCTGCTTCTCCTCAGCATACTGGAGGTGTGTACGCAGACCTTGCAGTTGGTTCTGCAGTCGGTGCTCTGCGTCAAACTTTTCCTTGACTTCTTCTGTTAACTGAAAATGTTCTTCTTTCAGTTTTAAGTTTTCTCTTTTTAATCTTGAATTTTCTCCTTTTTCAGTCTCTGTATTCTTCAGGGCCTCTTTGCAGACTTCCTTCTCTAGGTTGAGGGCTGAAGCTCCTTCTGAGAGACTTTGAGATCTGTTTCAAGATTACCAATAGTTTCTTTAGCAATGTCCAGCTCCTCAGTGAGACTATGTAGTTCCTTTCTGGAAACTTCCAGGTCTGTGCGGCAGCTGTTGGTCTCATGATGTGAGGCATCCAGTGCTTTGTGGAGTGTCTGAACCTCTTTCTGAGATACGTCCACCTCTATCCGGACACTGTTGACCTCCTGTTGTGAGGCATTCAGCTCTATGCGAAGAGTGTGAACCTCTTGCTGGAAGACTGTCATCTGCTTCAGTGCCTCCTCATACTTCCACTTTAGCGTAGCCACCATTTTATCAGATTGGCTCTGCTTTTCCTCCATGGCGGAAATAGTTGCCTTTGCAGTATCTAGCTCAGTCTTGAGATCCTCCAATTCGGTCTTGGCCGCAGAGTAAATTGCGAGCACAGTCTTCTGTAGCTCAGCATTATTTTTTCTCTCCCTTCCCAATTCTTCACAGAGCAGATCACAGTCATGCCTGGCAATTTTCAGGACGTCTTCAGGACTGGTCAAGGGATTGTCACTCACTGGTTCCGGCTCCACTTCCCTGGGATGACTGGTTGAGGGTTCCTCACTGTTGGCACCGGACAGACACTTCTTTGGGGTACACGACTCCTGCCTTGGGCCCTCTGGATATTCGGTTACCGCGGGATGAATTCTCCATTTTCTCTAGGCCGCAGGGCAACTCGGTCCCCCTTTTCCTCCACAGGATCTGCGGACGTGTCTGTTCCTTCCACGGTAAGTGAAGAACTGCTTTTCTTTTTCCGCCTTTTTGATTTGGATGACACCGTCCCTTCAGGGATATTGGGGTCTCCATCTTCATTTGAAATTTTAGCGGCTTCATTATATAAGCCAGGCTTTTCTTGCAAAAATAGAAAGTTGCGGGGCGGTTCACTGCTGCCGCCGGGGTATGACTGTAAACACGCAAAGTGCAATAAAAAAGGTATTTATTTGTGCATATTACACAGAGTGCGCTGCAGAGCCAACTCTGACGCGTTTTGTTCCTTGCAGTTGCTTTAGCTGACAGAAATATTGGGTGATCTGCTGCTCCCGCTCTGTCTCCTGCTGATCATATTCGTCAAAGGGAGCAGTCTTTTCTGTTCGTGCCGAGTTCAGGCACCCCCACCATTCTTGGGGTGTTTTGTGGGTGTGACTCAGTTCGGTATCCCCGTAAGAGATGTCTTCCTCTTTATTGGACTGGAAGGGCCACGCTTCCGTGGGGTAGGGTTCATTACAGGAACGCTGCATCTTGTCCTCCATTTTTAGGCTATCAGGTGTAATTTTCTTCCTGACCTCAGGAGGCACTATTGCAGCTGTTGCCACTGTATTTGCTAGAACCCCCAATTGTGGTATTCCTACAGATGGGCATATTTTGCTTATAGAGGTCGTAGCTCTCACAGGCATCTCTGTAGACTTTTCTTTCTTAGGAAATTTTTTTTTTTCAATATCAGCAGTGCTGTGCATGCATTTTCTCTTATCAGGTATAACAGATGTGCAGTTGCTAGGTAAAAAAAAGTCTATTTGCTCTACACCATTTACTTGCTAGGTGCAATCTCTCCTCTTCAGCAACAGAATTTGGTTTTCTGCCTGAGTTCAGTAATTTTCAGTCTCATCTTTGGGTATTATGGCATTCACACTTCACACTCTTGGTGTCTGTTTTTGCTCCCAAGATATATATAGGCAGACCTTTTTTACTTGCAAAAAAAAAACATTCTTTCATTCCCGGCAGGGTGACTCAACACTCAGCATTTGTTTGCTAAAAATTCCCCTGCTTCAGCACAGTCTTGTATCAATTTTCACACTTTTCTGCATATACTCCATTCACAGCTGGTAGCCCTATGCGGTGTGGCAACCTTTATTTGCAAAATCAGTACCACTCGTGGGTCACCATCTGTATTCACTGCTTCAGCGAAACTTTTGAAAACAACAAACACCTATCCCTTTTAAGGGCTGACTCACTTCTTGAACCCTGACTATGGCTGGAAGGGAACACCCCTATTTCAATGACCATATTACGCTTTGTGATAGGCAAATAAAGTTTTAGCTGCTTCAGCAGTCTCTCTCCTCTTGGGATTGGGGCAAAGAGTCCATCTGTGGTTTTGTAAGTTTCAATGCAGTGTAAGTTTCAGTGGTGTGTCCCTTTAATTCTTACTTGCCTGCAGAGGGTTTTTTTTTTTTTCTAGTTTCCAGACTTGTTTTTGTAGGCAAAAAGCATAACAAAAATTTCCCATGAAACTCTCCGGTCCTTTTAACTACAAGACAACATCTTGCCCCACCTCGGACACATATGTGGACGCGTCTCACGAGGTACGCAATTAGGAGGCTTATAAATGTGAACTATAATAAGGCTTTATGTGCCTTTCCTTTTTATCAGGAAAAATCCAAAAAAAGGGGGGGGGGGGAACAAAGCTTCCGTTCACTTGGGAGTATTTCTAGTGAAAACACTATGCAATCAATTCACATCTCCCTAGTCAAGCATTTCTCCCCAGCCCCAAAACATAGCATGCAATAAGCAGATATAAGCAGTCTCTTAAGAATAAAAGTCTTATCTGTTTGTAAGCTTCTCTGCTCTCCTGGAACCTCACCCATGCGTGCACAGAAAATATCAGCATCCAGGTTTTAGAAGTCTTATTTGGTCCTTGTGGTTTGGAGGGAAAATCTTTACTGTCCCTGCTTCAGCTCCCTTGTCTTCAGGGTTGGTCAGCATACAGGTTTAGAAGTTTTCCCTGTGTCTTGAAAGCAGCTCTGCTATCTTTTGGCAGAGCTCAAGACAAGTGTGTCTCCAAGTTCAGCTCAGGTGTCAGCTAAAGAGTTCTCACATCCTGTTTCAAAAGACAGGCTTTCTAAGCCTTCTAATCAGGCAGGTGGTGTTTAGTAATTAACTACCAGAGGTTAAGCACCACACTGCTGGATTAAAGGCACATTACTGAACAGGGATAAGTCCCCTGTTACATACCTCCCCTGTTTGTGGGAAGCTCGGGCTTACCACGGCCAAAGCCCATCCTTCCAGTCTCATTCTAGATATCTCTGTGACTTGAATGAAAGTGGATGGAGGAAGAGAACCCTCTGTCCCTGTTACAAGGAGTCTGGGATTTTGGGGTGTTACCAGACTTTGACACTGACATCCTGCTGGGTAATGACCTGGGGTTCTTCATTTGCTCCTATGCAGAGGAGGATGCTCCCGTGGATGGGGTCACCCAGAGCCAAAGTCGGGCAGTTGCCCAGGTGGAGGTGACTTTGGCCAACCACCATGATCATTGCTCCCAAGCGTTTGGAGCCAACAAGAGCTGGTGTCGTTGTGGAGGTCAAGCCGGTAAGCCAGCACGAGCAAGACCTTTGTCTCGAATCCTGTCCTGACATCTCCCTTGACTGTGTGATAGAGGGCACCCGACCGGAGCTGAGCCAGGAGTTTAGGGAAGCGGTGTGGTTGGACCCCGATCTGGCGGGCATGAGACTTTGGGCGGCCGATTCTACCTCCGAGGCTGTGTCCGATCAGTTTCTGAGCCACCGTGGGCTCTTATACCAGGAACAAGCCCTGGGTGCTCCGGTCAGACCATGGACAGGTAAGAAACAGCTGGTTCTCAGAAGAAAACGTAGCGGTGGCGTATGGAATTTTATTTTTTGGGTTCCAGGAGATTTCGGGCTAAGTCCCAGTCAGGGTAAAACTCTCCAAAAGAGTTCCCTGCACCTAGGAAAGTTTAGTTTCCCAGCCCCAAAGTAAGTGTGTCTTTTCGTCTGTATTTTCATTGTGTGTAAGCGAATTTATGCCGAATAAATTGCAATTTATTTTTCTATCTTGTTTTGCTCAATGAATGATCCCGGTAAAAAGGTGTAAATATCCTGGTCTCCCGTAACACTGGCTCAGATATATCACCCAGCCACCTTGAACAGCTGGTGGCTGAACCGGTGCCAGACCACACGCCTCTCCCTCCAGACCCTTACAGTGGACGAGGGTCTGGAGATAGAGCAGGGGAGTGATGGAGCCTCCCATGGTTCAGGGAATAAGCAGCAGGCTACTGCCATAAGGCATCAGAGCCTGCACCTTGACTATAAGGGGGTCCCCAACACTACCCCTGCTGAATGGGTGGTTGCTGTTCCTGTTGAGGTGACATTTAGGGACAGCCTCATGGCTATTCCTCCACCTCCACTTACCAGTTGCTCTCCTGGGAAAAAATATCTCCTCAGGAGCAACCATCTAGGGAGGAAATGCCATGGGACTATTCTCCATTCAGTATAATGGGAGTGTGCTGAAGGGGAGGATGAAGCAGATAGTGAGGTGGATATGGGGGAGGGGCATCAAGTGGGCCCTTCTATTAATACCTTGGAGGGTCTCACTGTAGAGATTCCTCCCAAAGAAACCACGAGCACTGTGACATCCAGGTGTAACGCGTAGCTCACCACAAACTAAGCGCGACCACGGTGCTGAGGTAGGGAATTGAGTAACGCCAATCCACAGCCACGCGGGCACACCTAGGATATAGATAGGTCGTGCAAGCCAGGTCAGGAGTATAGATGTGAGAGTAGTTAAGGTTACTTGCCAGATCAGGATTGGAGAGTAGTGGATCGTCTGAGTGCGTAGTCAATTTCAGGATTTGAGAGTAGCGAATCGTCGGGGTACGTAGCCAAGGTCAGGATTGGAGAGTAGCGGATCGTCGGGGTACTAGCCAAGGTCAGGACTGGAGACCTGGAGACCAGGAGGATGGTCATATGATAGCCGGATCAGGAGTAGAGAGATGTGGAGTCCAAGGTGCGTAGCAGGGTCAGGCAACGGCAGGATCAACAGGCTAGGCAAGGCAAGACAAGGTATCAGGAACAGAATGCAGCAAGGCACAGCGTCACACCAGACTATGCTCAGCAATGTGTGTCTCGAGCAAAAGGGTATAAATAGGGAGATCCTCCAATGAAGTGCCAGGGCGGAACCAGGAAACTGAATCCTATAGGCTGCTGGTGCACACAGGTGTGCCCTATGATGCAGCCGAATCAGGAACGGAGGCGGGATTGAGAGCGCGCCGACCCGCGTGCATCACTGAGGTCAGGGGGTGGAGACTGGAGCGCAAGTCACTCCCATGCCGGTCCTGTCCATCACCAAAGCGGGGGCGGAGACTGGGGCGTGATTCAGAGGGAAGGCTGGATGAGCACAACCGCCGAGCGTCAGAGCAGAAGGCGGAGTTAGAACCTGTGGGCGGGCAGACAGACCACGCAAGATCCACGCGTGCGCACGTGTAACGGGACCGTGAGGCTGCGCTTCCTGAGTTTCTGTCGCGGCAGTAGGTTTCAGGTGAGGGGACGGTCTCCGGTCGCCAGGATGGCAAATCCTCACAGTACCCCCCCCCCCCCAAGGGGCGCCCCCAGGCGACCCCCCCAATGGCTTGTTTGGAAATTTCGTATGGAAGATACAGACAAGTCTGGCTGCGTGAGCCCGATGACTCGGAATTCAGGACCTTTCTTCCGGACCGAAGCCTCTCCAATGCACCAGATAATGTAGTGATCCTCTGGAGATCTTGGAATCCAGAATGAACTGTATCTCATACTCGGGTTGACCTTGGACCATATGAGGAGAAGTAGAGGAAACAGGGACCGAGTATGCATTCTGGACCACGGGTTTGAGAAGTGAAACATGAAACACAGAAGGAATCAATCCTCATGAAAGGAGGGAGAGCGAGTCGATACGCAACTGGATTGATCATCTCGGAGACAGAGAAGGATCCAAGAAATCTGGGTGTGAATTTAATAGAGGGGACCTTAAGCTTGATATTCCTGGATGACAGCCAGACTTTGTTGCCAGGTTTAAGGTCCAGAGCAGGTCTACGGTAGCGATCTGCTTAGTCTTCTGCCTATTGACTGCTTTCCTGATATTGACCTGAACCCTTTTCCAAAGGTCTTGTAATTCTTTGATCCTGCCATCTGCCGCTGAGACCCCTGAAGAAGGTAAAGCGAGAGGAAGAGTAGATGGGTTGAATCAGTAATTCATTAAGAAAGGGAGACTCCAGGGTTGAACCACTACGTGCATTGTGGGCGAATTCTGCCCAGGGTAAGAGTTCAGCCCAGTCGTCTTGGGAGTCAGACACAAAGCAGCGTAAATATTGTTCAAGAGACTGGTTGGTCCTCTCTGTCTGATCATTAGTCTGTGGGTGGTGTCCTGAGGAGAAATGAAGAGCGATACCCAACAGGAGGCAAAATGAGCGTCAGAACATACAAATGAACTGAGAGCCTCTGTCTGATACTATCACCATAGGTACTCCATGTAGGCAGAAGATCTCCCTGATGATGATGTCAGCTAGTTTAGGAGAATTGGGGAGACCCTTGAGGGGTATAAAGTGAGAATGTTTCGAGAATCGTCCACTACCGCAAGAATCGTGTTCATACCCTTGGAGATAGGTAAATCAACAATGAAATCCATGGACAAGTGTGTTCATGGCCGGTCAGGAACAGGCAGAGGTTGAAGAAGGCCCGAGGGAAGGATTCTGGGAGTTTTAGTCCTGGCACACGTTGGACACACAGCTACGAATTTTTTTACGTCCTTTTGCATCCCAGGTCACCAAAATGTGCGAGAAATGAGATTCAGGGTCCTCTTGGTGCCGAGATGTCCTGCAGATTTGGAAGAGTGGCTACACTCGAGGACTTTCTTACGGTGCAGAGATGAAGTGAAGAGCTGATCCTGAGGTGGTGAAATGCCGGAAGGAATTTGACTTTGTTGGCGGACAATGTCTTTGAGTGCTCCGAACGAAGTGGCCAAAAGGATACATTTAGGAGAGAGGATGGGCTTTTGCTGATCCTCCAACTTGTCATCCAGAGAGAATTGATGAGATACGGCGCCAGCCTTGACATTCTTGGATCAAGGGAGATAGGAAATTATAAAGTTAAATCTAGAAAAAAATAGCGACCATCTGGCTTGACGGGCTCCCAGGCGACGTGCTCCTTAAATGTATAACACATTTTTATGGTCAGTCAGGATAGTTATGGGATCTTCAGTACCTTCCAAAAGATGTCTCCATTCTTCGAGAGCTAATTTCATGGCCAGGATTTCCTGATTCCCGATATCGTAGTTGCATTCAGACGGAGATTTAAAAAAAAAAAGAAAAAGCACAAGGATGCAACCTGGACAGGGGATTCTTCCTCTGGGACAGGACAGCGCCTACTCCAACGTCAGAGGCATCAACTTCAAGAGTAAAAGGAAGTTTAGGATCAGGGTGAGAAAGAACAGGGGCGGATACGAATGCCTTCTTAAGAAGTGCATAAAACTCAAGTGCAGCAGTGGGCCAGGAAGCAGAGTCCACTCCTTTCTTGGTTAATTCCATAAGCGGAGCCACTCGTGAAGAAAATTTTGGGATAAATCTGCGATAATAATTTGAGAATCCAAGAAATCGCTGCACTGATTTAAGAGTGGTGGGTTGCGGCCAATCCAGAACTGCTTTACTTTGGCGGGATCCATGGTGAGGCCGGTGTCGGAAATGATATATCCAAGAAAAATGGCAGAAGTTTGCTAAAAATGACATTTCTCAAGTTTGGCAAAAAGTCTGTTTTCACGTAAGCGAAGGAGCACTTGTTTCACATGATTAATGTGTCCCTGTATGGATTTAGAAAAGATTAGGATGTCATCGAGATAAATGATTACAAAGGCGTTGAGAAGATCCCTAAAAACTTAATTGACGAAATCTTGAAACACAGCTGTGGCATTGCACAGACCAAAAGGCATGACTAGGTACTCGTAATGTCCATCTCTGGTGTTGAAAGCAGTTTTCCATTCGTCACCCTGACGGATCCTGACAAGATTGTAGGCACCTCGTAAATCCAATTTAGAAAAAATATTCGCTTCTTGTAATCGATCAAAAAGTTCCGAAATGAGGGGAAGATGATAGCGATTTTTCACGGTAATTTTGTTGAGTCCCCGGTAGTCTATGCAAGGGCGTACGGTTCCATCCTTCTTCTTCACGAAGAAGAAACCAGCGCCCGCAGGAGAGGTGGACTTACGTATAAATACCTTCTGTAAATTCTCTGCAATATATTCTTTCATTGCCTTGGTTTCGGGCATAGACAATGGGTAAGAGGTTCCCCTCAGTGGTGTAGTACCTGGAAGCAGATCAATGGGACAATCGAACGGAAAATGTGGAGGGAGAACATCAGATTTGACCAAATCGAACATGTCCCGGAACTCGGCATACTCCTCTGGCAATTGTACCCTTTCCTTCTCTTCGGACACTGTGGTACCCCCAATACTACTTGCTTCAATGATGCAGTTCTTAGTGCAGAAAGAGCTCCATTGAATGTGTTCTTTGTTGAGTCAGTCCACCCGGGGGTTATGAATCTATAACCAGGGAAGGCCGAGAAGTACCTCCGTCTCCAGTGAGATAAAAACCGGCTGAAGAGGTCTTCCATCAATGGCTTCAAGAGCAATGGGTTTTCTTGTACGCCTGATAGGAACCAGATGGCCCACAGATTCACAGTCACTAAGGCTGGTGGATAGGAAGTCCATACCAGACTTTCCAAGGGTTCTGGTTTCCCTCACCTGCTCTCCTAATTGAGGAACAGGAATATAGTGCAGTTAGTTAGGCTGCTTCACTCTCTCTACTAGAGCCTGGAGGCTGGGAGGAAACTGCTGTGCCCATTATCCTGTTCGGGGTAGATGGCCCCCCACGTATTTCAGCATCTGAGGAACTATTGGGGTGCAGTCTGTGAAGATCCATCATCCTGCCCCCAAGGTCAATTCACCTTCAGCGTCTGGCCGCAAGAAGGACGGGTGTCGTGGCACTGGTACGCACGCAGGTGGCGCGCACTGGACCCCCCTTCCCCCGCTCCGTGATGCGCGGGCTCCTCGCTTCCCCGCCGCCGGCCCTCTCTCAGATCGCAGTGACGCGGAACATAGGGGCAGTCCCCAGTGCGTCACTGGTTCGAACTCCGCCTGTCTCTCCTCGGGCCCCGCCTCCAACCTCCATCATCGGGATACCGGGGGAACCTTAGTGCACGCAGGCAGTCCGCCAGCTGAGGCATCCGTGGTGCATGGCATGCGTTCGCACTTTCGGGACTCCGCCTCTCCCTCCTATTAGGCTATGCTATAGGGCCTTACCCAGTAGCCTATCAAGGCATCTTCCTGCTGTCTGTGCGCCTCCCATTGGTGGGAGGTTCCTTTAAGTATTTCCTTCGGCATCCACTCCTTGCTGAGCATAATTCCTTGTGTGACGCTTACTTCTCCACGACCCCGTCTGTTTGCCTGCCTTGTATCTGACCCTTGCTTTGTATCTGGACTCCGCTGTTTCTCCTGCTCTGACCCTGGCTTTTACAACTACTCTGGAATCTCCTGTGCTGACCCTGGCTATCCGTTATATGACTACGTTGATATCTTGACTCCTGACTTCAGCTAAGTACCCCAACGATCCTGCTCTCTCCTACCCTGACCTGGCTTACCATAATGATTACTCTGAACACTGTACCCCAAGAACCGGCTTTTAAGATTACTCTACACTCTGGATGTGCCTTCACGGCTGTGGGAGGTGTCTTACAATAATTCCCTACCTCAGCCCCGCAGTCGCATCTCGTTTGTGGTGAGCTACGCGTCACACAGTCCCCATCTGACAGTTAAGGACTCAATATTATCTCTGTGTTATTTAAAGTTGATAAATGGCTTACCCAGCCAACAATGCAGATAGGGATATGCATGTGAGTTACAATCCTGACAGGAGTAGATGTTTTCTTTTATGATTTATTTTGTTTCTTAAAGTGACGGTGTTTAAAATGTTTAGTGTCACTAATGGAGAAATAAACTGCTGAAGGTTGAGGGATGAGTGCCCCGTGTGTGTATACACGTGTTTGTCCCCTTTTTCTACAAACTAAACCCTAGAAGACTTTGTCGCGAAGAGCCTGCCCGAACTGCAGCACTACACAAAGGGAGCCGTTTGTCACAACAAACATTCCGTTATCAAATGAGTTTATTCATGTGCACACAGGAGAAAGCTTCTATAAAAAAAAGCTCTCTAACAGGTAATATGGTATAAGATACATTTATACCCAAAAACTAAAATATACGTCCCTTTATGAGGTGGCTTGTGCATCATAAAAATAACGTAATTGTATAATAAAGAAACAAAATGAATATATGTAAATCAGCAAAAATCATTATACCAGCTTCAGTAACCTTTCCTCTACATCAGGCTTGCACAACTTGTAAAGTGAGAAAGGCCGAACTGCTCCAAGGAAAAAAAAATTGGGCCGCACGGGTAAAATCATCATCATCACCATCATCATCATCTCTCCTCCAGCACCTCATCATCATCATCATCATCATATCTCTCCCAGCTCCCCTCATCATCATCCTCATATCTCCCCCAGCACCCTTCATCTTAATCCTCATATCTCCCCCAGAACCCCTCACTATCAACCTTTGCGATACTCCCCATCTATCTCTCATACCCCCATCTCTCCCCCTCACCCACACACATAATACACCCCCTCCACATCAAACACACAATACCCCCCTGCACAGCACACACATCACACCCCCCTTGCACCTCACATCCCTCTCCCCCCTTGCACCTCACATCACTCTCCCCCCTGCACCTCACATCACTCTCCCCCTTGCACCTCACATCACTCTCCCCCCTTGCACCTCACATCACTCTCCCCCCTTGCACCTCACATCACTCTCCCCTGGCCGCCAGGCCTCAGACAATACCCGTAAAATCATTAATTTAGTTGATCATGCCCATCTTACAGACTCACAAGCTATGCTATTAAGCTTAGATGCAGAGAAGGCATTTGACAGAATCGACTGGCTATTCTTAGACCAAACATTACAAAAATTTGGATTCAGGGACTCTTTCCTTAAGGGTGTCCAGGCGCTCTACCAAAATCCATCCGCCTCAGTTAGACTATCAGGAGGAGGATCGGAACAAATCCACATTCGAAATGGCACCCGACAGGGTTGCCCCCTCTCCCCTCTCCTTTTCGCTCTCACGATTGAACCACTGGCGACCAAAATAAGACAAAATCCGAACATCCAAGGCCAATGCCACTGAACAATACAAAATTTCCCTATTCGCTGACGACATTATCCTGACCTTGACCAGACCCCTAACTTCCCTCCCCAACCTCCAGATGGAACTGACGGAGTTTGGAAAGGTATCAGGGTATAAAATAAACAGTGATAAATCAGAGGCCCTAAATCTTAGTCTACCCGACCCCGTAGTCAAACTTCTTAAACTAAATTTTAGCTACCGATGGTGTCCTTCATGCATTAAATATCTGGGAATTAGTGTATCTAGGCACTATCGGGACCTATATAGGGATAACTACCCGAAACTATGGGACCAGATCAAAAAAGATCTAGATCGGTGGGAAGGTTATCAGATCTCATGGATTGGGAGGAGGATCTCTACCAAAATGAATATACTCCCAAGAATGCTGTACCTATTCCAGATGCTCCCAATCCAAGTCCCGGCCGCCGATCTAAAACATATACAGAATAGACTACTCCACTTCATTTGGCAGGGTAAGAGACCCAGGGTCGCCAGATCAGTCCTGATGACCACTAGATCCAGAGGAGGGTTGGGGGTACCTGATCTATATAAATACTATCTAGCCGCTCAGCTCAGGCAGGTAGTGATGTGGAACTCAGACCCGACCCGATGTTGCTGGGTGGGAATGGAAACTCGGTATGCCAAATTGCCTTCTCTGCAAGCCTGCCTCTGGAGCCTGAACAGAGGAGATGGCCATTTACACAACCTTAAGCTACAGGCCTCACGATTCACATGGGACACCTGGTCCAGATGCAAACATAAATTTAACCTCTCCTCCACAAGCTCACAACTCACCCCCCTCGTTAATAACCCCAAATTCCCTCCAGGTTGCGGATCTAAGCTGTTCGCCCACCTTCACACACGGGGTATAGAGGTGATTGCTGACGTACTGAGCCTAGGGAAGCTCCTGAGCTACCAAGAACTGAGGAACAAATTTAAAATCACAGAATTGTACACCTTTAAATATCTACAAATTAGAAATTTTGTCAGAGCTACTTGCCCTCATCCAGAATACCCCACTCTCACTACGTTTGAACACCTGTGTGAGGACAAGTCTTACCAGAAGGGACTTATCTCGGACATATACAATATCTTAATGCGCTCAACGTCCCCCACACAGCACGACTACATGCTCAGATGGTCAGCTGATCTAAACGTTAATATCGAAAGAGAGACTTGGGAGGAAATCTGGCAGGCAGCCTCAGAAACTTCCCTTTGCACCACAATTAAGGAAAACATTTATAAGATCATGTTTGGCTGGTATCTTACCCCAGCACGATTAAACCAGATCTACCCTCTGGCATCAGACCAGTGGGTGATTGTGTGTGTGATTTAGTGTGTGTGGGTGGATGATTTAGTGTGTGTGGGTGAGTGTGTGTGTGTGTGTGGGTGAGTGTGTGTGTGTGTGTGTGTGTGTGATTTTGTGGGTGAGTGTGTGTGTGTGGGTGATTTGTGTGTGGGTGATTGTGTGTGTGTGTGGGGGGGGAGAGGGGTGATTGTGTGTGTGATTTAGTGTGTGTGGGTGGATGATTTAGTGTGTGTGGGTGAGTGTGTGTGTGTGGGTGAGTGTGTGGGTGATTGTGTGTGTGTGATTTTGTGTGTCTGGTTGTGATTTTATGTGTGTGGCTGATTGTGTGTGTGTGTGGGTGATTTAGTGTGTGGGTGGGTGAGTGTGTGTGGGTGGGTGAGTGTGGGTCTGAGAGTCTGAGAGTGGGTCTGAGAGTCCGAGAGCGGGTCTGAGAGTCTGAGAGTGGGTCTGAGAGTCTGAGAGCGGGTCTGAGAGTCTGAGAGTGGGTCCAAGAGTCTGAGAGTGGGTCTGAGAGTGGGTCTGAGAGTCCGAGAGTGGGTCTGAGAGTCTGAGAGTGGGTCTGAGAGTGGGTCTGAGAGTCTGAGAGTGGGTCTGAGAGTCTGAGAGCGGGTCTGAGAGTCTGAGAGCGGGTCTGAGAGTGGGTCTGAGAGTCTGAGAGTGGGTCGGAGAGTCTGAGAGTCTGAGAGTCTGAGAGCGGGTCTGAAAGTCTGAGAGTGGGTCTGAGAGTCTGAGAGCGGGTCTGAGAGTCTGAGAGCGGGTCTGAGAGTCTGAGAGTGGGTCTGAGAGTCTGAGAGCGGGTCTGAGAGTCTGAGAGCGGGTCTGAGAGTCTGAGAGAGGGTCTGAGAGTCTGAGAGTGGGTCTGAGAGTCTGAGAGTCTGAGAGTGGGTCTGAGAGTCTGAGAGCGGGTCTGAGTCTGAGAGTGGGTCTGAGAGTCTGAGAGCGGGTCTGAGAGTGGGTCTGAGAGTCTGAGAGTGGGTCTGAGAGTGTATGAACAGGTAAATCTGACGACTGACCCACCAGGCGCTCAGAAGTAGCAAAATGCTGCTCAGTAGTATGTTGGGACTTAGGCTATGGTAGACCCCAGGAATAAGAATAATATAATATATGAGTGATATATTTTCCAGCAACAGGCTCCCTAGGAGCACCATATAGTTGAGATAAAAAGACTCACTTAGCTGACTCAGGGGTTGCTGGTTCCATGCCTGTAACGTCCTCCAACGATGTAACTTCTCCTGCCCGCAGACGTCTCTCTGGAGCTGTGTGGATGTGGGGTAAGGAGAAGCCCCCCAGCTTCCCAGCTTCACAAGCGACCGATAGCCTCTTCACCGCCAACCCTGCATCCGCTCCATCGCGGTGGGTGGTCACCTGACCGGCGGCAACAGCAAGATTTACGGGTCTGGTCACAGGAGGAAGGGATACTCGTCGCAGCTCGGTGTGCAGGCGATGATTAGAGGCACTATGAAGAATCCTCCCGAGGGGGGTGAAAGCGGCGCACAGCCGCAATAAGTCGATGAAGGCTGATAAGTGACTGAAAAAAGCTTTATTCCCACAAAGTGCAAGCGGATCCTCTGACGCGTTTCAGCCTATCAGGCCTTTGTCAAAGAGTGATCCGCTTGCATAAAAAACATCTAGTTATAGGGTGTTTTTAATTGCTACACCTGTTCGTATTTCCCAATACATTCGTGCACCAGGTGTCCATCATCACGCCCCCCACAACATTGACGTCACATAATACACAGTATTAAAAGAAAGACAAGATGACCAAAACCCCATTGCTTACAACATAAATCAGAGCGTTGTATCCAAATATGTAAAGCAATGTATTAATGATTGGGTCATATTAAAAACATATGTATGCACACGTCATGTCTAAATTAAGCAATAAGTTGATAAACATAATGCAGTAATATTGCAGTGATATACCCATGGGTTTGGATTCAATTCTTGTTCTCTGGGTCTGAGAGTGGGTCTGAGAGTCTGAGAGTGGGTCTGAGAGTGGGTCTGAGAGTCGGTCTGAGAGTGGGTCTGAGAGTCTGAGAGTGAGTCTGAGAGTCTGAGAGTGGGTCTGAGAGTCTGAGAGCGGGCCTGAGAGTCTGAGAGCGGGTCTGAGAGTGGGTCTGAGAGTCTGAGAGTCTGAGAGTGGGTCTGAGAGTCTGAGAGTGGGTCTGAGAGTCTGAGAGTGGGTCTGAGAATCTGAGAGTGGGTCTGAGAGTCTGAGAGTGGGTCTGAGAGTCTGAGAGTGGGTCTGAGAGTCTGATAGCGGGTCTGAGAGTCTAAGAGTGGGTCTGAGAGTCTGAGAGTGGGTCTGAGAGTCTGAGAGCGGGTCTGAGAGTCTGAGAGCAGGTCTGAGAGTGAGAGTGGGTTTGAGAGTCTGAGAGCGGGTCTGAGAGTCTGAGAGTGGGTCAGAGAGTCTGAGAGTGGGTCTGAGAATGGGTCTGAGAGTTTGAGAGTCTGAGAGGGGTTGAGAGTCTGGAGTGGGTCGGAGATTCTGAGAGTGGTCGGAGGGTCTGAGAGTTGGAGGTCTGAGAGTGGGTTGAGAGAGTCGTGCGCTGAGAGTTGAGAGATGGGGTCTGAGAGTATGAGAGCGGGTCTGAGAGTCTGAGAGTGGTATGAGATCTGAGAGTGGGTCTGAGAGTCTGAGAGTGGGTGAGAGTGAGGTCTTTGAGAGTCTGAGAGTGGATGAGAGTCTGACGAGTGGGGTCTGAGAGTTGAGAGCGGGTCGGTCTGAAGGCGAGTCTGAGAGGAGAGGGGTGGAGAGTCTGAGAGCGGGTCTTGAGATTGAGAGCGTGGTCTGAGGTGGGTTCTGAGAGTCTTGATGAGCGGGTATGAGAGTGGGTCTGAGAGTCTGAGAGCGGGTCTGAGAGTCTGAGAGTGGGTCTGAGAGTCTGAGAGCGGGTCTGACAGTCTGAGAGTGGGTCTGAGAGTCTGAGAGTGGGTCTGAGAGTCTGAGAGCGGGTCTGAGAGTCTGAGAGTGGGTCTGAGAGTCTGATTTCCCTCCCCCCTGCCTGGTGTACGTGTGTACATGTGTGTACGTGTGTATGTGTGTGTGTGCGTGTGCACAGACACCAACCCGCAGTCAGTCATAGTCACCCACCACCCAAGAGTCAGTCAGTCACCCAAAGAGAAGCAATTCCAGCCATCACATTAGGGGTGAGTTCATTAAATGTTTGACCAAAAATAGCAGGCTAATTTTTAAGTTGATAATTTTGTATGGCCCTCGAATGATTTTATAAATATCAAAATGGCCCTTGGCAGAAAAAAGGTTCCCCACCCCTGATCTATGTCTATCTAAGTATATTAATGTCTCTATGATTTGGGCTGGTGAATCGCTGGGCTAACCATGCAGTTAGAGAGAACCGGATCACACGTGTATATGTACTCCAGAGTGGAGCAGATTTTGTTTGCTGATTTACATGTTTGCTGTGTTTAAAGCAACAGGCGCAATAAAGCCTTATTTTAATTTCACCTTAAAACAGTCTCCATTGCATACCTCTGAACACGTCTCTTACAGGCGCACTATGGAATCTCGCATTTTGGACCAGAAGAATTGGTCCCTTACTAGTCCGAAGGTCATATCTACCCCCAGATGTCCGTGTGCATCATGCAGTGACTCTATACTAGATCTCTTGGAGATTATCCCCAGAGAGAATTCTTTTCTCTTTGAGGATACCTTTTACATTCAGGCTCAGGGCACGGCCATGGGGTCGAATGTCGCACCCACATATGCCAACATCTTCATGGCTAGATTCGAGGAGGAGTATGTCTATCCTCATCCTGAATTCACTATCCACGGGCAAATGTGGAAGCGCTACATCGACGATATGTTCCTAATTTTGCTGGGGGATGCTGGTTCCTTATTGTCATTTATCTCAGACATCAACATGGCTAGGGCGACTATCAGTTTCACTTCTCAGTGTAGCGAGGTCTCGGTAGATTTGTTAGACACAACCATCTCCATAGTGGACAATAGATTGGAATCCAACTTATTCAATAAGCCTACAGTTAGAAACAATCTTCTACACTTTAGTAGCTTTCACCCTCCTGGTACTGTACAGGGGCTCCCATATAGCCAATTCTTGAGGAGCAAGAGAATCATTAGTACCTCTGATGGCTTGGATAAGATGCAAGATAAATTTAGGAAAAGAGGTTACCCTAACTCCCTACTCAAAAGCCAACGAGATAAGGCAGAGGCTATTCCTAGGGAAGAACTCCTGAGGGGAAATTTACAGGGTCGACCCCCCAAGAAACAGTTCTCCATTCCATTTGTGACCACATTCAATACTCAATCGGGGAGAATCAAAAATATTGTACTAAGGCATTGGTCTCTATTACAAAATGATTCCACCTTATCCCCTATTTTTACATTTAAACCCTTATTCTCCTATAAAAGGGGTCGCAATTTAAGGGACAGACTTGTGAAGGCGGACATAGGAGGGAAAGGGTTCACTCAGACTTTTTTGGGGACTCCCAAATTGGGATGTTACAGGTGTCTAAACTGCAGTCAATGCAATAGTTTACAGGAGGGCCACACGTTTCGACATCCCCACACTGGACAGACCTACAATATTAAGAACTTTTACACTTGTATGTCTAAGAATGTAGTGTACCTCATTAAATGCCCCTGTGGTCTTGGTTATGTGGGAGAAACAACGCAACATGTAAAAGACCGGATTCGACAGCACAAAGCGGCCATTCGTAGGGGTGACCCTGACGCAACGGTGGCCCATCACTTCACACAAGCTGGGCACAATGTGAGTCAACTGAGGTTCCAGGTCATAGATGGTGTGGGGAGAAAGAGACGTGGTGGGGACCTTCAGAGGTCTTTATTGCAGCAGGTGACACTATGGATAAGACGTTTGGACACTGTAAGTCCCAAGGGCATTAATAAGGAACTCGACCTTAGCTGCTATTTTTAATCTTTAGGATATTTGCATCACCCCAGGATATGCCATCTGTCACTCCTATTAACCCTCGTGGGTCCTTCAGGACACCCTCCCCACCAGACCTGGACTAGCATTCAGTATACGACCATTGCTCATTATTCTTGAAGTCTGGGTCAGGTGTTATAAGGGTTAATGTTCTGCTTGTGATCCATCCTGTCATCTTAGTTGTCTCTACCCACCTCTAACTAGACCCTTGACAGCGGGTGAGCTGAGGGTTTTGTTGACATTTTATACCCTAGAGGGATTTGGACCCGTCTGTGGTACTTAGGTGTGGATGTGATTTTTTAGCCTTTTTTAAGCCCTTCCATTTGGTCTCTCTCTTTTTAGGGGTCTGTCTGTCTATTTTTAGCTATTTAGGTATACACCTGAATAGCCTGTCATTGCTCTAATACTTATGTTTTGCCTTCTGTTTGGTTTGGGAGTCTTTACAGGAGTACCAAGTATGTTACTGCAGAGTACTATGTGCCAGCAACATGAATGCACGCAGCACAACCTTCCCGTCTACTCAGAGGCTGTCGGGACCTTGCACATGCGCAGTGAGTGACTAGCAGCAGGAACATGATTTACATATCTTCAAAGGCAGCTGAGACAGAAGCACTCTACGCTGTTGAAAGACTATCCACACAGGATCCTGCGCATGCTCAGTGATATTCCTCATGAGCAGTGAAGGGGAAACGTATGCACAGGCGCTCTCCTGACTTGCTACGTCTGCAGCTTTCTGTTGAGGACCCTGTCAGTGACATCACCAGCCAGACGATGGGAGCTGTTAATCCTCTCTACTACTTAAAGCAATGATTTCACCTTGCTCAGTCCCAAGCACTCGACAGGGCACCAGGAGCTGTTGATAGAGGGTTTGCTTATACTTGTTCACTGATTGACATCTGATATATGCATATGTTCTGTGTATTTTACAATATTCTTGTATTTACATTTATTGTTTGATATTTGATATCTGCTTATGTGATTTGCCCTCTTTAGACTTTAGATTTATATCATTAGCTGAGTGTGGGATTATTTGAAAGTGGGGAGGGAAGGCTTAGGGAAGTACCTCTGGGACCCTTTGGGACCAGGGGGAATGGGTCAGATGAAGAGGTCACCCCTCGAAACGTCGCCCCCCTAGTCTGCTTTCCTTTTTCCATTTTTGTGATTTTTTCCTTTTCTTTCATGTTTTTTTCCCCTTCTCCTTCTTTCCCCTCTACCCCCTTTAATTTTTTATTTTCTCTATGGTGATATTTATTCTTGCATTAGCTTATTGGCTATTGTTGCTATATTTTCAATTTATTATTAGTGTCATTAAATTATTCATATTCCCTACACAGGTATTCGCCTATATCTATAGCTGTGAGACAGAGAGTGCTGGTACTATCTTTTGGTTTGTTAGTACTTCTGAAGGGAAATAGGGTCCCTTCCTGTTCTGTGCACCCTGCAACCTTGCTGAGTCATTGTGTCAGAGTGCTGTCCATCACCCCCCCCTTTCTACCATATGTTTATATGATAATATGACGTTGATTGATGAATCTCAAAAACAGGAATAGAGAAACATTATTAGTACAGCTTAACCCCGTTATAGCGTGGTCCTCGGGGGCCACCCGCAACCACTGCATTCTGTGGTGGTACCGTGTCCGCCGGTGGGGGAAAGCTGAAAACTCTCCCAGCATTCCCAGACTCTGTGGGGCAGCGGCAACAGCATCTGGCAGCTCTTCTCCCTGTCTCTGCTTCCTGCTTCTGCTTCCGTCTTGCGAGAGCAAGCTCCCTTAAAGAGACAGTGTGTCTCTCTGTGTGTGTGTGTGTGTGTGTATTTGACTGTGTGAGTCTGTGTGTGTGTTAGTGTGTCAGTGTGTGTGTGTGTGTGTGTGTGTGTGTGTGTGTGTGCAGTGTGCTGTGAGTGAGTGTGTGTGTGTGTGTGTGTGTGTGCAGTGTGCTGCGAGCGTGTGCTGTGATAGTGTGCAGTGTGCTGTGAGTGTATGCAGTGTGTTGTGAGTGTATGCAGTGTGTTGTGAGTGTATGCAGTGTGTTGTGAGTGTATGCAGTGTGCTGCGAGTGTGTGCTGTGAGTGTGTGCATGTGCTGTGAGTGTGTGCAGTGTGCTGTGAGTGTATGCAGTGTGCTGTGAGTGTGTGCTGAGTGTATGCAGTGTGCTGTGAATGTATGCAGTGTGCTGTGCAGTGTGCTGTGTGTGTGTCAGTGTGTGTGTGTGTGTGTGTGTGTGTGTGTGTGTTGTGAGTGTATGCAGTGTGTTGTGAGTGTATGCAGTGTGCTGTGAGTGTGTGCTCTGAGTGAATGCAGAGTTCTATGAGTGTGTGCTGTGAATGTGTGTAGTGTGCTGTGAGTGTGTAGTGTGCTGTGAATATATGCAGTGTGCTGTGAGTGTGTGCAGTGAGTGTATGCAGTGTGCTGTGAGTGTGTGCAGTGTGCTGTGAGTGTGTGCAGTGTGCTGTGAGTGTGTGCTGTGAGTGTGTGCAGTGTGCTGTGAGTGTGTGCAGTGTGCTGTGAATGTATGCAGTGTGCTGTGAGTGTGTGCAGTGTGCTGTGAGTGTGTGCAGTGTGCTGTGAGTGTGTGCTGTGAGTGTGTGCAGTGTGCTGGGAGTGTGTGCAGTGTGCTGGGAGTGTGTGCAGTGTGCTGTGAATGTATGCAGTGTGCTGTGAGTGTATGCAGTGTGCTTTGAATGTATGCAATGCGCAGTGTGTGTGCAATTTTTTTTTTTTTAAATTCGGGGTCCACGCTCAAACAGCGTTAATTGCGGATCCACGTTATAGCGGATCGCGCTATAACAGGGTTGAGCTGTATTATATACAGATAAAAAGAACTGTAATATCTATACATAAATGTCTAAATATACCTAAAATCATATATTTATATATATATATTAAAAATATCTGTATATGAAACAGACAACATATACGAAAACAGCAAAGAATATACATACTAATATCTCTAAATCGAGAAAAATACATATATTAACTTTAACCTTACAAAAAAGCACCCAACTCAAAGTCAACATTTACAGCCGCGGCCCCTTTTATTCTCCAACATCACCGCATTTTCCCGGGATTTTTTTTCGAATGCCACGCACTTCACCGCACTTCACCACGTTCATGCCGCATTCTGACCACATTCATACCGCATTGATGTTGCATTCATACCGCATTGATGTTGCATTCACACCCGCGGTTGATGCGCGGTTGATGTGTTTATTGATAATGGTTCGGATTTAATTGGTTGCAATTCTTCGCGTATCCGCCAGATGGCAGATATTCATGAATTGTAATGCGCATGCGCTTCAGTAATGTGTCGACTTGCAGGTGTTTCGTTTAAAAAGATACCACAGTGGTCTATTGTAAATTGGCCTTGGGACTGAAGGAAGAGGTTACAATAATGTATCAATTTAGGCTTTTCATATTAAAGAAAGACAAGCACCAGTTTCTGTTCTGGTTATTGTCCAGAGTCCCGCCACGCCATGAGTGCACAACTGCAGTCCGTGTTCCAAAAATCTGACAGAACGTACGCTTATTTAATATGGGCCGTGATTAATGCAACAGATGATAAGATGGCAACAGTTGTTCAAATTTATCAGTATTTTATCGAAAACTAGGACTTTTACAAATTTTCGCCAGATCCTCATGTGTGGAAGCATGCAATAAGGAAAAAGTTATGTAGCGATCCATGTTTTTTTCGTGTTGATCCCGATTTTTTTGGAGGGTATTGGTATGTATCACCGGGTTTTTCCCATATCTATAATCATGCAGACGGCAAAAGGCGAAAGGTCGTGTTAAAACCAAGTAAGATACGTCAGTCGCTGACAAGCAATGCGCCGGCCTCAAATAACGGTCCGACCGTCAGTGACAACCCTTGCTGTCTGTCCACGCCTGGATACCTGCAGCCTGAGCCGGATTTCGCGTACAGTTTCGAGCAAGCTTGCATGTACTTAAGCGATTTCCAGCCTCATCAGCTGACTACAGGTGTAGTAGTCCCGCTGTCGCCTGTCAACGACGTGTATGATCAAGAATACGGGACTGGCAGTGGCTCGGCGCCAGCTGATTGGGAAAGTCTATGGTGAGTAATGTTGCCGTATTTTATTCTGTTTTTTTTATTTTGAAAATATCAATATCGGTACGATTCAAAAGTCAAGCGATTCTCCTGTAAGCAATATCATTGGCTGAGCGGCTTCTACACTACATACTGCACAATTGGTGAAAAGCTAGGCGCATGCGCATTGGAACCTTCTTGAAACGCATATGCGTGTCATCACATCGACGGTAAGCGCATGCGCATGTGAACAGGAGACGCCCCCCGAGAAAATTATTGGTGGGACTGACTGTGGGAACTTCTTTAGGGGACTGACCATTTTAGTAAAACTTTTACTTTTGTTTTTCCTCAGAAAAGAAAACTTTGTCATCTCATGTGGAAAACAGCAAATGGAGGGATTTCGATGGATAATATCGCTTTGTGTAACAATGCCTGCATACTGTATTGCTGAATCAGATTTAAAAAACCACGTACCACGAGTCTACAGGTTAGTGGCCATTGTTATTGATTAGGATAGAATACCTGAAACAGTATGCTGATGTTTTCAGACCGTATACAATACTTTTTTTTATATATATACTGTATAATAAACCCGAGAAAATAAAAAGTATGCATTTATTCTACATGTATTCCAGTACATATGTGTATTCTATACCCGTACAGCATGTATTATTTTAATACTCTTGTGATGTACAGTACTGAGCATGCCTACAGTATACAGTACAGTATGCCTGGACAGTACTGTACATTCTAGAAACACTGTATTTTGTTACAGTATAAAAAGAGACAATGGAACAATTTAAAACAAATCAACATTTTCTTTTTTTGGTGGAGTAAGTACAAAAACATTTATTTACAAATACTGTGCAATGTAAAAACATTTTAAGTGTACAGCAATTCAAAACATCAACAGGTGTATGGTTTACTGCTAGTGAAAACATTTATGTACAGAAAGTCAAAACATTTACAGTCAGTCAGTATGGTTTACAGTCACATGGTGTTATTAAAAAAAATTCTTTATTCATGAAATGTAAAAAACACAACCTCTCCTTTATTAAAGTACAGAAAGTCAAAACATTTACAGTAGGATGGTGTACAGAACAGTCTGTCAGGCCTGCACAACTCCAGTCCTCGAGGGCCACAAACAGGCCCGGTTTTCAGGATAACCTTGAAAACTGGGCCTGTTTGCGGCCCTCGTGGACTGGAATTGTGCAGGTCCTGTGTGTACAGTAAGTAAAAACATTTCTTTATTAATACAAGTTATTAATACAAGTTAAAACACGCAACATCTCCTTTATTAAAAGTACAGAAAGTCAAAACATTTACAAAAACATTTACAAAAAATAAACAACAGTTGAACAGTCACTCAAATGCGATACCCACCAGATTGTCCTTCCAGGGCCGATGCCTTGTATGGCGCAAAATGCCATTAATGGAGTCTTGAACGCTTTTCATTAAAGGATCGGTAATTGAAAAATAGCACTGCAATTCCTCCACAATAGTCCTTAAATTTTCAGGAAGCGCCATTTTTTCGCGATTTCCTTTGTAGTTCACTTTGTAGGCCCACCCGCAGTACACCAAGTAGGACACATAGTGCTTAAAAATTAACATGGAATACTTGTGGGGTAAACCAGCACTCATCACCCTATACTTCTCCCTGAGTGCCGGTTGCAGCTCTTGCAGGATGATGTCAGGCACCGTATAGATGCAAGCGTATGTATGTTGGGTTCTGTGAGCGGGTGTTCTTCTGTGAGCGGGTGTGCTTGTGGCAGCGGGTGAGGGTAGGTTATCTGGGAGGAAGCTTTCCTCCTGTCTTGGTCGCCGTGTTGTCTCCTGGCGTGGTCTTGACGGGGTTGTCATGTTATCCTCCTCCTCCTCAACGGCATACATGTACTCAAAATCTTCTGGTGGAGGGGGTGCGCTTGGTGTTGGAAGGTGGTCAAAGGTCCCATTCATCACATCCATGCCACCCTCCTGCTCCGGCATCGGGGATACAGGGACATGAACACCAAGCAAATTATGTATCCCCGCTATGTCAGCCTCTATCTTCTCCATCCGTCGATCCATCTTCTCCATCCGTTGATCCATCTTCTGCATCTGTTGATACACATTTAGCATGGTCTCCAGAAGCAGATCTATCTTTACCAGCACAGTAGAGTTCCCAGTGATATCCACACTTACCCCATTCAGCATTCGGTCTAAAGTGCTGGTTCTTGTGCATGGCGTGCTGTGCACATCTGGGTGGATGGGTGCTACGGAGGATGAGATGGGGGTTCCATGGAGAGAAGCAGCAGCGTCGCCGAAGAAGGATGGAGGAGGTGACCTGTAGATTTCCGTGAGAGGAGAAGCGGCAGCGTCGTCAAAGAGGGATGGAGAAAGTGACCTGTGGATTTCCGGGCGAGAAGTGGCAGAGTCGTCTAAGCGTAATGAATAAAGTGAACCGTGGATTTCAGGGGCACCAGCGGCAGCATCGTCGAAGAGCAGTGGTGAAGATGGCCTGTGGGTTTCCGGGAGAGCGGCGGCAGCGTCGTGGATGAGTAGTGGAGAAGATGGGCTGTAGATTTCTGGGAGAGCGGCGGCAGAGTCGTCGAAGTGTATTGGAGGAAGTGGTCTGCGGGTTCGATGGGTTGGCTGCCATTTGTTTTGCGTTGAGTGTACATCACCGTATTTCTTCTTGACATAATAAGGCTTACGTGTTTTAAAACCCTTAGCCTTTGGGGTCAGCAGAAGGTTTTCTTTATTAGCCTTAGCCTGTTGCTTTGGCCTTGGCGTGGAAATGGCTGCCGCCGTTCGCTTTTTCTGCATGACAGGCACGGCAGAGGCGAGTGGGTTCCTGCGTCCGTAGAATCGGGGTTGATCCATGGAAGCAGATGGCACAATGCAGTATCTGGACAAGGGCAAGTTCAGATAAAGATCATCGAGTGGTGGGCTATACAAAGTGTGTAACCTTTTATGCATGGCGGCGAGGTACAAGTGTTGAAAGTGGACGTACTCCAATGTGAGTCATTAACGTATAAATACACCATCCATTTTGTGGATTCACTGCAAATTGAATACACATCGACTAAACCTCGAATATACATTCTTGTGTTTGTATTTCTTTCTACTCGCAGCAATGCCTGTTAAAAAGATTTCAAAGGATCTCAGCATGAGAATTAAGGAGATGTACACGAGCGGACACCGAATTGCAGATATCCAACGCTGGTTAGCTGCTTCTGGCCTCGTTGTGCCATCAACCACCCTGTGCTATCATGCACACGGAAAAACCAAACAACACACGAGGACACCAACGGTAACTAACGCGTAAGTATATTTATATAACTATATAATACAGTATATCTATTATTGTTTATATTGCTGCATATTAATAGAACAATATATTGTGTAGATCTCTCTAATTTTATAGTTATTTCGGTATATTTATATAACTACAGTATATATATTGTTTATATTGCTGCATATTAATAGAACAATATATTGTGTAGATTTCTCTAATTTTATAGTTATTTCGATATATTTATATTAATACAGTATATATATTGTTTATATTGCTGCATATTAATAGAACAATATATTGTGTAGATCTATCTCATTGTATACTATTTTTACTGCAAACGATGTGCTGTGCTTGTAGCCTACTGCAATGTAACTTACCGGATTGTTGTTTTTCTGTACATTGTAGGGAGACAACTCTTCTGGTCGACAAAATAAGTGAAGACGATGATGAGAAGAGTGCATTAAAGGTCAAATACACTCTGCAGCAAAATCACAATCTCACTGTATCCGAGACCAGCATAAAGAAGATGAGACGCAGAATTGGATGGAAATATGGACGTGTGAGGTGTAAGGATGTGCTCACCACAAACGAGACAGGACCGCGGTGCTGAGGTGGGAAAGGTTAGAACGCCACCCACAGCCACGAGGGCACGTCTTGAGAGTAGATTGGTCTGGGATTCCGGATCGGGGTAGGAGAGGTACGGTTGGTAGTGGAGGCCGTTTGCCAAGTCCAGGGTTAGAGAGAGGGACGTTGTCGTTTACTGTAAGCCAGGATCAGGATGCCAGAGGTGCGGAGAATCGTGTAGCCGTATGCCGAGTTCGGGATGCCAGACGTACAGGAAGACGTAGCGGAGGCCGGTTCTGTTCACGAGGAAGTCTGCAAAATAGAACTAGGGAGGTAGAGAGTGATGAGAACAACTGGTTCTATGCTCAGCCAATGAGTTAGTGACTCTGCAAGATATATATAGGAGAGAGGGACCAATAGCAGTACAGCAAGGTGGAGGTGTGTGGAAGGGCCAGGCTACAGCAGGGATAGGTCCAGAATGAGTCCCAGGGAAGGAGCCATAAAGCCCAGTAGTCTGACTGCATTTAATCGTAGCAATAGTTTGGGATGCTGTGCCTTTAAGAGGCGGGTGCGCCTCTGTGTGGCCGCGCCTCCGTGTAGCAGCGCCAGTGGCTGCGTGCGCGGACCCACGCCCTTATCCGAGGGCAGAAGAGCGAAGCAGACGTGCGCGCGCGCGCATAGGAGCAATGGAGATCGGCGGCTTGCTTACGGAGTCCATGTGAGCCGCGGGGGACCCAGACGGAGCTGCAGGTAAGTGAGGAGCACGCCGTTAGCGGCGTGACTCCAGAATCCTCACAGTACCCCCCCCCTTCAGGGGTGACCTCCGGGCGACCATGATAAGGCTTGGAGGGATTTCTATGATGAAAAGCCTGGAGAAGCCGAGGTGCGTGAAGATCCCGGTGAGGAATCCAAGAACGTTCCTCTGGTCCGATCCCCCTCAAGTGGACCAGGTATTGTACTCCTCCTCTGGAAATTCTCGAATCCAGGACAAACTGGACCTCGTACTCCTGTTGACCCTGAATCATAATCGGACGTGGAGAAGAAGTATTCTTGGAAAAGCGAGGACTCCGAAACACTGGTTTAAGTAAGGACACATGGAAGACCGAAGGTATCTTCATAGAAGGTGGAAGGCGTAGCTCGTAAGCCACAGGATTAATCCTCCTAACCACAGGAAAGGGACGGAGAAACTTGGGAGCAAGCTTCATGGTGGGAACCTTCAGTCGGGTATTCCTAGACGAAAGCCACACCCTGTCTCCTGGGGCGAACTCCGGCACTTGGCGTCGAAGGCGATCTGCCTGGAGTTTCTGTCTCCCTGTAGCTACCCTTAAGTTCTCCTGAATCTTGGACCATAAGACCTTCAGGCGGGAGACGTGCTTGTCCACTGCTGGTACCCCTGAGGATAGCGAAGAGAAGGGTGCCCGGGAGGGATGAAATCCATAATTTATAAAGAATGGAGATTCTTGGGTAGAGTCATTGCGAAGAGAGTTCAGAGCAAACTCAGCCCAAGGAAGCAGATCAACCCAGTCCTCCTGCGTATCAGTTATAAAACATCGAAGGTACTGTTCCAGGTTTTGGTTGGCCCTCTCCATTTGCCCATTGGTCTGTGGATGGTATCCTGAGGAGAACTGAAGTGAAATCCCCAATTTGTGGGAAAAGGCACGCCAAAATCTTGACACGAATTGAGACCCACGATCAGAGACAATGGTAGAAGGTACTCCGTGAAGACGAAAAATCTCCTGGATGAAGACATCTGCCAGCCTGGAGGAATTCGGAAGACCCCTCAAAGGAACAAGGTGCGTCTGTTTGGAAAAACGATCGATGACCACCAGAATCGTATTCTTTCCTTTGGAGTCTGGAAGCTCTACAATGAAGTCCATAGAAATATGATTCCAGGGACGGTCTGGAATGGGTAAAGGAAGAAGAAGCCCAGCAGGTCTGACTCGAGGTACCTTGTTGCGAGCGCAAATGCTTTGACAAACTCCTCCCTCTCTGGCCACCAGAAGGTACGTTGAACCAGGTCATTGGTCTTCCGTATCCCTGGGTGTCCTGCCGATTTGACACCACTCGAGAACCTTTTTGCGGTGTTGGGGTGCCGTGTAGAGTCTTCCCTCCGGAACCTTGAGTCCCCTAGGAGTCTGTGACTGTTCGGATTGAATCTTGCCCATGATATCAAAGGAGTTAGCGGACAGGATACAACTAGAGGGGATAATAGACTCAAGCTGCTCCTCAGACCTGTCCTCCGCAAGGAACTGTCGAGATAGGGCATCCGCCTTTAGATTCTTGGAGCCAGGAATGAAGGAGATGAGAAAAGTAAATCGTGAAAAAAACAAAGCCCAGCGGGCTTGTCGAGCGTTCAAACGACGTGCCCCTTCTAGGTAGAGGAGATTCTTATGGTCCGTAAGAATGGTAATGGGTGTCTCAGTAACCTCTAAGAAGTGTCTCCACTCTTCTAAAGCCAATTTGATCGCCAAAAGCTCCCTATTCCCGACATCATAATTTCGTTCTGCGGACGAAAATTTCTTCGAAAAAAATGCACATGGGTGCAGTATGGCTAAAGGAGATGTTCTCTGGGACAAGACAGCCCCAGCCCCGATGTCCGATGCATCTACCTCCAAGGTAAAAGGGAGTTTAGGATCTGGGTGGGTGAGGATGGGAGCAGACACAAAAGTCTTCCTTAGCATATCAAACGCCCCTATGGCGGTCTCCGACCATGATGAAGGATCTGCACCCTTCTTAGTGAGGGCAGTTATGGGAGATACGGTAGAAGAAAAATTGCGGATGAAACGTCGATAATAGTTTGCAAAACCTAAAAAGCGTTGCACGGCTTTGAGAGTGGTCGGACGAGGCCAATCCAAAATAGCCTTAAGTTTTTCTGGATCCTTATCGAAACCGGAGTCCGAGATAACGTAACCCAAAAACGCCACTGATTTGAGGTGGAACTGACATTTCTCCAATTTCGCAAAGAGATGATTCTCCCGAAGACGTAACAGTACTTGTTGAACGTGTTTAATGTGTTCTTGAACGGATTTAGAAAAGATGAGGATGTCATCTAAGTAAACAATAAGAAATGTGTTAAGAATGTCCCGAAAAATCTCGTTGACAAAATCCTGGAAAACTGCTGGTGCGTTGCACAAACCGAACGGCATAACCAGGTATTCGTAGTGGCCGTCATGGGTGTTAAAAGCAGTCTTCCACTCGTCCCCCTCTCGTATCCTTACTAAATTGTAGGCACCTCTTAGATCCAGTTTAGAAAGATAGTTGCTCCCTGGAGGCGGTCGAAGAGTTCCGGAATCAAAGGCAGAGGGTAGCGATTTTTGTGTGTGATATTATTCAAACCCCGGTAGTCTATGCATGGACGGAGAGAACCATCCTTCTTCTTAACAAAGAAGAAGCCTGCTCCGACCGGGGAGGAAGATTTTCTGATGAAACCCCTTTCTAAGTTCTCAGCAATGTAAGTGTTCATGGCCTTTGTCTCTGGGAGAGAGAGAGGATAGGATCTTCCCCTGGGAAGAGGTGCGCCAGGAAGTAAGTCAATAGGACAATCAAAAGAACGGTGCGGAGGTAGAACCTCGGAACGTGCCTTGTCGAATACGTCACGGAATTCCCAGTACACAGAAGGTAAGGAGTTGATCTTCTCTGATATGGTAGACACTCCACCAATCCTCTGGAAAACCCTGGTACATGTCTTGGCACAAGAAGGAGCCCACTGAACGGGTTCCCGATCCGTCCAGTCGATGCGAGGATTATGAAGTTGAAGCCAAGGAAGACCCAAAATCAACTCAGCAGAGGGAGTGTGGATTACATCGAGGGTAATGATCTCCGTATGGACGTCGACTAACTGCAGTAGAAGAGGCACCGTCTGTAGCGTGATAAATGCCGGCTTTAGAGGTCGACCGTCAATGGCCTCCAGGCCTACAGGCGTCCTCCTGTTCATAAATGGGATGTTGTTCTGTCTAGCAAAAGTCTCATCAATGAAATGACCTGCAGAACTGGAATCAATGAATGCCCGTGCCCGGGTGTGAAACCCCTCTCCAGACAGTGTTATAGGCAAGATTATCCTGGTGGGAAGGACGTCTTTGACGATGGGAGAAAGTGTCAGTATTCCCAACGAAACTCACCGGGATCTCATTGGGAGCTGGCGTTTCCCGGTTTGTGAGGGCACTGGGGTAAAGCGTGAGTGGAATTGCCACAGTACATGCAAAGTCCGGCCTTGCGCCGACGTTGTTTCTCAGCAGGAGACAGCCTGTTGCCTCCCAACTGCATTGGTTCAGGAATGTCCCCGGAAGAAGGTGACGGAGCCACGAAGGAAGGAGCAAGACTTCTTGAAACCCGTTGACGGTAATGAGAACGTTCGTATTTCCGCTCCAGTAGGCGCTGATCCACACGAACAGCCAAAGCGATTAACTCCTCTAGGTTTGTGGGACGATCTCGCGCGGCGAGCTCATCCTTTAGGGTTTCAGACAGACCTTGCCAGAACGCAGACGATAGAGCTTCATTATTCCAACCCATCTCAGCAGCAAGAGTGCGGAACTCCACAGCATACACGGCAACAGAACGATCTCCCTGGGTTATGTGGTGGAGAGCAGAAGCTGCCGTTAACTTCCGTGCTGGGGTATCGAAGACTCTTCGGAATTCCTTGACGAAGAGATCGATGTCCTGTGTGAGAGCACCCTGTTGTTCCCAGATGGGAGAGGCCCGTGCCAGTGCCTGGTCGGTGAGAAGGGAGTAGATGTAACCAACCCTGGAGACAGAAGACACAAAGCGAGAGGGAGAGAGACGAAATTGGATGAGACATTGGTTAATGAAACCTCGGCATCCTTGGGGATCCCCCGCATAGTGTTTGGGAGGCGGAATACGTGGTTCCGGAGCGAACGGAGGTGTCGGAAAAGGATTAGCCGGTGCAGAGGGTGCCACGGGTGGAGGTTGCCGAGTGAGGGCTCGAACTTGAAGAGTAAGGGCATGGACGCTTTGCTGCAACGTATCCGTCCGTCTATCTGCTTGGTCCAGATAAGCCTCTAGTCTGGTAAAAAGAGCAGTATGGGCATTTAAAGTGCGCTCCACCTAAGCGGGGTCCATGTTTGTAGGGCTGAGCATAATGTAAGGATGTGCTCACCACAAATGAGACGGGACCGCGGTGCTGAGGTGGGAAAGGTTAGAACGCCACCCACAGCCACGAGGGCACGTCTTGAGAGTAGATTGGTCTGGGATTCCGGATCGGGGTAGGAGAGGTATGGTTGGTAGTGGAGGCCGTTTGCCAAGTCCAGGGTTAGAGAGAGGGACGTTGTCGTTTACCGTAAGCCAGGATCGGGATGCCAGAGGTGCAGAGAATCGTGTAGCCGTATGCCGAGTTCGGGATGCCAGAGGTACAGGAAGACGTAGCGGAAGCCGGTTCGGTTCACGAGGAAGTCTGCAAAATAGAACTAGGGAGGCAGAGAGTGATGAGAACAACTGGTTCTATGCTCAGCCAATGAGTTAGTGACTCTGCAAGGTATATATAGGAGAGAGGGACCAATAGCAGTACAGCAAGGTGGAGGTGTGTGGAAGGGCCAGGCTACAGCAGGGATAGGTCCAGAATGAGTCCCAGGGAAGGAGCCATAAAGCCCAGTAGTCTGACTGCATTTAATGCTGTGCCTTTAAGAGGCGGGTGCGCCTCTGTGTGGCCGCGCCTCCGTGTAGCAGCGCCAGTGGCTGCATGCGCGGACCCACGCCCTGATCCGAGGGCAGAAGATGAAAAGCAGACGTGCGCGCGCGCGCGCATAGGAGCAATGGAGATCGGCGGCTTGCTTCCGGAGTCCATGTGAGCCGCGGGGGACCCAGACAGAGCTGCAGGTAAGTGAGGAGCACGCCGTGAGCGGCGTGACTACAGAATCCTCACATGAGGTTAGTACTGGACAGTACAGGAGGTAAAAGTGTTATTTAAGAAACTGTACTGTACCTCTAAAATTATTTATTCCTTGTCATTACAGAGTGTACCCTATGATAAGGGACATTAATAAAATCAAGAGAGTGGTCCAGGCCCAGGCATGGATCGACAGTGGAGAAACATTCCAGGATAGCATCTTCACTGACGAGTCTACTGTTTCGCTGGAGAGATTTGCCACCTTTGCATTCCACAAAAAAGTGCAATCCTGGAGACAGAACAGGAGAGACAGATAATACACATAGACAGGAACAAAGAGAGGAACAAAGAGATAGACTGTTCCCTAGAGGCGGCTCCAAATTAGGAGATAGGAAGGATTTTTTAGGGGAGGGGGGGTTCTTCCTCTTTTCAGGGAACAAGTCGATATCTGCCCCTGATGGAAAAAGATCCCTCCTCAATGAAAAAAAGAGGTCGAAACGAAGAAAACGGGGGAGAAGAGGCAAAAAAGAAACATCTCAAGAAAAGCAAGAGATAAGTAATATCTTTAATTTAAGCTCTAAAGTTTTAACAGACTCTGAAAAGTCTCTCATCTCGAGGGGTCTTAAGTTTGCTCCCACTGTGGGTCCTAGCAACTTTGGCCTCTTTATAGATGCTCAGAGATTTTTGAGAAAATTAACCATTAAAAGGTTTTTTAGACAAAAAGAAGTTGAACTTAGAACTAGGGAGAATTTAACGATAGATTCCCCTGGTATTGCATCTGACCAACCATTAGAGGTAACACCACGTTTGTTACATTCTGATTTGAAGCTGCCATCTGTATTTTACCCGAAACATGTTAAGGGGAAGAACTTAGATGTCTTTTCTCAACTAGTGCAAAAAGATTTTGATAAACTTATTTCGTCTGATAGTAAGTTTCACCACAATTTAAATAAAATGGAGAGAGAAACTTTAAAACCCCTTCAAGAAGATACAAATGTGGTGCTTAAACAGGCCGATAAGGGAGGGGGGGTTGCTATCCTTAATAGGAGTGATTATATTAAAGAATCAAATAGAATCCTGGGTGATACTAATACGTATACACCACTAACTAAAGATCCTACATTGGATTTTTTAAATGATTTGAAAATGTTGTTGGACAGAGGGAGGGGTGATGAAGTTCTAACGGATAAAGAATTTAGTTTCCTTTATAGGGAACATCCTATAAAACCGATCTTCTATCACCTTCCCAAACTCCATAAGAGTCTAATAAACCACCCCGGGAGACCTATCATAGCAGGCATTGACTTTCTGACGTCTAACCTATCTGCTTATATAGACACTTACCTGCAGAAGTATGTAACAAAGCTTCTGTCGTATCTGAAAGATACGACGGACATTTTGTACACTTTACAAAATCAAGTGTGGGTTTCCTGGAACCAGGGTCACGAATGATGTATGAATGATTCCAGAAAGCTTAACTCATGCCTTCCCTCTTCCAAGCACAACAAGTCCTTTGTCTTTCTTAATTTTATTGAGGGAAAATCACAGGAAGAAAGGGTACTTGCAGATGTAGTGTGGGTAGAGAGTGCTTCTCTGTCTGAAGTGCAGTGTATCAAGGATAAAGCAGTGTAAAACAAAAAGGCCTTGCTGGGGTAAATAGCAGGCAGTTACTCACTCAGAGTCCAGGGTGAACAGGAAGTGAGGAGCAAGGGGTCACACTAGAAGGGAAGTGAGACTATACTAACTGTCAGCAAGGACAGGGGGGTCGGAATAGCCCACTCTCAGCTAGGAGAATAGGAGATGGCAGGCAACCAACACAGGCTGTGTTAACAACATGTAACAATAATGTTGCCTATTCACATGCAGTTAGCTGCTGGGACAGGGAAAATAGCAGGCAGCTGAACTAGGGAGAAATGAATCCCATGAGCTGCAAAGGGAGACAGAGAATATGGAATCTGGTTCCAGGACACTCCCCGTCTGATATCTAGAGATACCACTATATTCCTGGAAAATGTGGAACATATGTGCAGTACAACAAACATAACAATGCAAAGTTCATGTCCACATAGCGATGTGACACCGGCCGGTATCACCAGTTTCAAAGTCCCTTGGCCAAGGTTCTTTGGCAAAGGAGGCCAAGCGGATGCAAAGGTCCAGGTTAGCTGGGTGCACCACAATGTCTTTTGCAAAAGTCTCTGGTCCTGTTTCTTTTCAAACTTATGGAAGGACAGTCCTTTTGTCTCTGTAGTTTCACCTACAGAGTGCATCCCCTTGTAGGTATGCCAGTCGTGGTAGCCTATCGCTCTATCACCTGGCGTTTGGGAGAAGAAGATGGCTTTTGGCTCCTTGCGGAAGTGGATCAACACTCCTGGAAGACTGGTTGTCAAGTCTGGTCCAGTGAAGAGGGCGTCGTTCAGGGAGACTCCCTGGTGCTGAGCGCTGGAGCTGAACACTATCCGGATTTGATCGAGTTCCTGAGGGTGGTAGACCCCAGATGATTGGAGGTACAAGCATTCTTCACCTTCCTTCAGTGGAGATGCTGGCTTTGCGTGGCCGCTAAGGAATATCTTCTGGACGAAGACCACAAAATTATGTTTGGTCTCCGGTTTCCTTTGTAGGTCGCAGCGGAGCGAAGTGAGCCTAGAGGTGGCGTGTTCTTTGTTGTTTGGGAGGCGTCTTCTTGGTGAATGGAATGGTAGCGGGGTCACCCAACTGCTGATCTGTCCTTGAAGAGCTCCTTATCCATTAACTTCCGGAATTCTCCATCTTCCATCGACGGTACTTGTTTGTTACCGTCCCTTGTTGTCTGGAACGCTGTGCACCCTAAGTCATAGGTGCATTCCTCTTGCACGAGAACGTCTCCACGTATTTTGGTGACACGCCTTTGTGTCTCTTTGTTAACTGCCGTCAGGAGGCTGTTTTCTCCCTGGACATGACGAGGAACAGTTTCTTTTGTCCTTGTAATCCCTTTGTGAATGTCTCTTCTGCGCCCTGTCTCTTTTTTGACGTGTGAGAGGACATTCTTTTTGCCACTGTGGCTTCACCTGCAGGGCGCAATCTTTTGTGGCTATGCCAGCCATGGCAGCTGGCTGCTTTGCCACTTGGTATTCTGCGGAGAGGAACAACTGTACGTCTTAGCCGTGCCATTGCTGACGGGAGGACCGTCCGATTGTTTATTGTCTTTTGGACGATCCCTTTGTCGTCATTTTTGGAAGGTTACTTTCTTCCTTCAGTGGAGTCGACTCAACATCCTTAGCTGTCTGGACTACTGAGCATCCTAGGCCATTGCCACATCCCTCTGACGGGAAGATGTTTTTGTTGGTCTCGGGAGTATGACCTTGTCTCTTCTCTTCACTTGGCCTTGGTGTCACTTGGAGATGGCCAAGACTTGTTTCAGAGAGGGATGTGTGTCCACATTCTGTTATCACCGTTCTGCGGGCATTGACATAGTCAGGTTTGTGTCCTTTGTCAGTGCACATGTTGCCCACTATCACCCATCCTAGGTCAAGTCTTTGAGCGAATGGTGTGTTGTGGGGTCCGTTACGCTGTTTATGGACTTTGTGAACCCTCAAGATGTCCCTTCGAGCAGCAGCAAGATCTTGGCACCTTGTTCTACCGGCAGGATGTAGTTGGCTATTCCTCTGAGGTGTGGGTGATGACGTGCCACGTCTGGTGTGGGAATCTCGTCCCTGTTTGCAGCCATGTAATTGCACTCGATGAGGGTGGGGAGAGCTATCTTCACTCTGTTATCCACTAAACGTATGACGTAGCCGCTTGCTCTTCTCCCTGTTGTCTCAGTTGACCCTGCACAGGTTCTGAGGGTGTAGGGTGAGGCATTGTCTTGTGAGTTGAATAAGTTGAAGAATTCCGTCTTCGCCAATGATCTGTTACTTTGATCGTCGAGGATTGCATACATCCGGGTAGCCTTCTCAGGTTGTCCCTGGGGGTGCACTGCGACAAGGCATATTTTGGGGCAGGATATTTTGTCACTTCCTTTTCTGCAAACCTCGGTGCACTGAGACGTGACAGATGTTGGCTCTCCTTATCCTTACTCCCCACCATGCTCCGCTATGGAGGATTGGTTGTTGAGTTGGTGGAGTGTCAGCGCCTCTGGGTGTAGCGATGTTACGTGCTTGTCACTTTTGCACACTACACATTTGATGTCTTCTTTACAGTCTCTGGCTAGGTGAGTCGTGGAACCGCAGCACCTGAAGCAAATTCCGAATTCTCCGAGTAACTTCTTGCTTTCCTCTAGGGACTTCATCCTGAACCCAAAGCACCTGTTAAGTGGGTGTGGCTTCTTGTGCATGGGACATTCCTTGTTTGGGTCCCTTGGTTCCTCATCTCCGGCGACCGACTGATCGGGAGTAGTTTGGGTCGTGGGGGACACGTCTGTCCTGTGGACCGAGATGGGTGTTTGAGTGTTACCGTATCTCGACACTCGTCTCTCATTCCTCAGGCTGCTTGCACTGTGTGTGGTTTGTGCACCCAAGATGAAGCTGGGATCGTTCCTTGTCCTTGCCGCTTCGCGGATGAAGCTCAAGAAGAATGAGAATGGGGGGAAGGCGACTTGCTTCTCCCTTTTGTATTTGGAGCCTTGTGAAATCCACCTTTCTTGGAGCTTGAAGGGTAGATTCTCCAAGATGTGTCTCAATCCACGAGCCGACTCTAGGACATTGAGACCTGGTAAGGAATGGTCTGTTCTCGCAGACTGCAGCTCCTGTAGCAGGTCCCCGAGCTCTAGTAACTTCGAGTTGACTTTAGCTGTGATCTTGGGAAAGCTGTCAACTTTTGAAGAGCGCATCTTCGATTGCTTCGGGGCTGCCGTAACACTCTTCTAGCCTTTCCCATACTAGGTCAAGACCTACTTAGGGGTGGTTCGCATTTGCTGCCCCGAGTCTCTTTGCGTGTTCCATGGATTATTTCCCCAGCCATTTGGCTAGCAGTCTGAGTTCTTCACTAGCTGAGACATCCAGGCTCTTGATTGCGTCCTTGAACGCGAACTTCCACATACGGTAGTTCTCGGGACAGTCGTCAAAGTTGGTAAGTCCTTTTTTCACCAGGTCGCGCCGGATCATGTACTTGGCCATGTCTGTCAGGCCTGAGGCATCGGCGTATTGGTCACGTTCTGACGTAGTTGCTGGGAGGGTCCATGCGGTCACCTCTTTCTTGGCGTGGACGCGTGATGACTGCTGGTCAGTGTGAGGGGCTGTGTTTTCCCGTGTGGGTGTACCTGGATTGCGAGCCTGTTGTAGTGCATCCGTGTGCGCACTGGCGTGTGGATCACTGTTGCGGCTGTGGCGGTCCCAGGTAGCGTGTACCCTTAAGGGAACAGCGTCTTCTCCACGTGGACCTAGCAAGTCTTCGGCGTCTGTGGAGTCACTCCCTTCGTGTTGAGATGGTGCGCTGGTGTTTACACTGAAGAGGCTCCTTACGTAGTCTTCGGTGCGTTGCACTGGATCCTCTGAGGCTATCCGTCTGTATGGTTGCTCCCCGCCGTCCAGTTGTGCGGCTGCTTCAAGGACTTCAGCTTGGGCTATGGCAGCGGCGGCTTCCTTCTCTTGATTAAGTGCCTCTAGTTCCACATCAAATTCAGCTTTCCTACGCGTAGTGGCTGCGGCAATAGCGGCGGCAGTAGCTGCGACATTAGCGGCGGCTGTCTGCTCCTCCTCTTCTATGCGTGCTCTTTCTGCCCTTACGGCTGCCTCTCTCCGACTATATTCGGCCCTGGCACGTGCGGCCTCTGCGGTGGCTCGCGCCTTGGTAGCGCTTGCACTGGATCCGTTGGATTGCACTGATTTTACAGACCTTGATGAGTGCCTTGATGTGCTGGAGCGCTGCGATGCAGTCTCCAGGAGCTCTTTCTCATGCTTTGCGTGTCTGTGATAGTGGTCCACACGCGGCTGTCAAGTGTAAGGTCAATGTTATTTTGTAAGTCTCTTTCTTGCAGGCTTTCGTCAGTGTTGGCTCTGGTCAAGTAGGTGATGTATGTCTCTGACAGCCCTTGGTAGCACGAGTGGTTAGACTTTTTTTGAATAATTGCCTGCGCGAGCTGTTGTGCATTATCGCCAATGCTAACAACATTGTGTAACTCTAGTGCGGTTCTTTCCCAGGCCTTTTCTAACTTGGCGCGGTGCGCTTCAATGTCAGCCTCATATTTTTTGCGGGCCTTTTGTGTCAGTGTGACTATCCGTTAGGCCTTGCGTCTGCCTGCGCCTGTTGCAGTTGCGCATCGGTCTCTGTGTCTGAGTGGTCACTCTCCTGCGTGATGTCTGGTGAGGATCTGAGTTCTGCCATGCTGTAGGTCTGTGTAGGCCTTTAGCCAGTGCGTGTGGCGTGCGGTCTATTACCTGCTTCAGCGATGGGCCACTGTCTCAGATGATGCCGAGTGGTGTCCTGCAGCGTTCAGCGTAGGGGTAGCTGTACTCACAGGTGTCCGGTGGCTCTGACCCGTGTCCTGGCGGGTGTCCGGTGGCGTGGCCCTTGGTGGCACTAGCCGTGGGGATGAGCGCAGGGGGTAGGTGAGATGCTAGCTCCTCACTATGGGGCTGTGCAAAGGGTGACTCAAACAGAAAAAGGCAATCAAGATTCTGTGTAAGATGCACTGTCTGACTGCAGCGCTGCTGCCTTGTGTGAAGTTGCAGGCTCTGTGAGCAGTGTAAATCTGCTTGCTTGTTTGTAAGGCTGCAGGCTGTGTGCAGTTTGCTGTATAAAGTCTGCTGCCCTGTCTGGCAGTGTAAAGCTGCTTGCTTGTCCTGGGGTGCAGAGACTATTCTGTATTAGCATAAAGTCTTTGAGTAGCAGCTCCTGTGTGATTCCCCAACACACGGTCTCTGTTTTACTTTCCTGGAACCAGGGTCACGAATTATGTATGAATGATTCCAGTAAGCTTAACTCATGCCTTCCCTCTTCCAAGCACAACAAGTCCTTTGTCCTTCTTTATTTTATTGAGGGAAATCACAGGAAGAAAGGGTACTTGCAGATGTAGTGTGGGTAGAGAGTGCTTCTCTGTCTGAAGTGCAGTGTATCAAGGATAAAGCAGTGTAAAACAAAAAGGCCTTGCTGGGGTAAATAGCAGGCAGTTACTCACTCAGAGTCCAGGGTGAACAGGAAGTGAGGAGCAAGGGGTCACACTAGAAGGGAAGTGAGACTATACTAACTGTCAGCAAGGACAGGGGAGTAGGGATAGCCCACTCTCAGCTAGGAGAATAGGAGATGGCAGGCAACCAACACAGGCTGTGTAAACAACATGTAACAATAATGTTGTCTATTCACATGCAGCTAGCTGCTGGGACAGGGAAAATAGCAGGCAGCTGAACTAGGGAGAAATGAATCCCATGAGCTGCAAAGGGAGACAGAGAATATGGAATCTGGTTCCAGGACAGTGGGAGGAAGGTTGGTTCATAGCTACCTGCGATATAACCTCGCTATATACCTCGATTGGCCATAGAGATGGACATGAAGCCATAGATCGAGTTCTATCTAGGGACTTAAATATGCCTCATGAACAGGCCAACTTCATTCTAGATGGAATTAAGTTCATTCTAGAACATAATTATTTTTTGTTTGAGGAGGTATGCCATTGGACCAAGTTCGCACCTAGCTACGCAAATCTTTTCATGGGATCATGGGAAGAGGACTATATTTGGTCCATTGCGGAGCTTGGTACGAGCTTGGGCCTATGGCGGAGGTTCATAGATGACATATTCTTTATTTGGAGAGGTGATGAGGAGAGCCTGGTGAGGTTCATTCATTATTTAAACGATAATGAACTCAACCTTAAGTTCACTTGTGAGTATAGTCAGGATAGGGTGAATTTCCTTGATTTGACTATTCTCTTGAAAATGGGTCTATCAGTACTAAGACTTTTTTTTTTAAAGATGTAGATATAAATAACTACATAATACCATCTAGCTGTCACCATCCTAATTGGTTTAGGAATGTGCCTTATGGCCAACTAAGGAGGATTAGGAGAAATTGTTCTAATATCGAAAGTTTCAGTGAACAGTCTATTTTTCTGCAGAATAGGTTTAAGGAGAAAAAATATAGTGGTAAAGTGATTCAGGTTGCAGCAGATAAAGCCAGGGGCCTAGAAAGGAAAGATCTCCTCAATGACAAAGTGAAGGGGAAACCAGAAAAGAAATTCTACTTCTCTTTTTTAACGAATTTTAATAGACAATCAGATAAAATTGTTAAAATTATACGTAAACACTGGCATATTGTCAGAAACGACCCCATCTTAGGAGACATTGTTCCCGAACAACCGGTAGTGATCTTCAAAAAAGCGAATGGGCTTTAAAACAAATTAGCACCCAGTGCATTACCCAAACTTAAAAAAGAAGGTAATAGATGGTTATCACAAATTAAGGTTTTTTTTGGTTGCACAATATGTAAGGCGTGCAAGTTTAGATCCTTAGACAAATTCGGGTTTTCATCATATATTACTAAAGAGACATTTCAAATGAAACAAATGATCACGTGTAAAACAGATCATGTGATATATATGATACAGTGCCCGTGTGGACTACAATACGTAGGGAAAACCACAAGGCCTGTGAAAACCCGCATTTTAGAGCACATTGGGAATGTGAGAAGATGGGTTATTACTCATTTACTATCGAGTCATTTCATTACAAAACATTAGGGAGACACATCAGGCCTGATATTTACAGTTTTAGAACATGTACTACCCCATTGGAGGGGTGGGGATAGGAATGTGGCACTGACTAAAAGAGAACGTTTTTGGATTTTGCCTTTAAAAACATTGGTCCCCCAGGATTTAAATGTCAACTTTGAGTTGGGTGCTTTTTTGTAAGGTTAAAGTTAATATATGTATTTTTCTCGATTTAGAGCTATTAGTATGCATTTTCTTTGCTGTTTTTGTATATGTTGTCTGTTTCATATACAGATATTTTTATATATCTGATTTTAGGTATATTTAGACATTTATGTATAGATATTACAGTTCTTTTTATCTGTATATAATACTAATAATGTTTCTCTATTCCTGGTTTTGAGATTCATCAATCGACGTCATATTAGCATATAAACATAGTTCTTCTGTTTGGGGACAATAAGATAACTATTATTATATGATTCTTTCCTAGTGTATTTTTATAATATAAAGGAGGATTTTATTATTATTTCATCATCATTTTGTTATTATCATTATATAAAGTATTTCATTTATATTTTTATCATTATTAAATCATTGTGTTTACATTTATGGTATGTACTTTCCCTCTATTTGCGCATCTGTAGCGCTTCCCATTGGGTAGAGGGAATTCTGTCAATCAACCTATGGTAGGAGAGTATATTGATAGATCAGTGTGTACATATAGACTCATTTAGTAGGATGTAGCCACTCCTGACGAAGCCGTCATCTAGAATGGCGAAACGCGTAGCGCATGGCCCACAGAACATATTGAGAATGGGAAGCAGCGCTGGTATACCCTTTGACGTCAGTTCCGGTGGGGCGGAAGACTGGAAGTGACGCATCGGCTCTAGCGTGGATGCGGAAGAGACTCGCAGCGGTGTCGGTGAGGTGGAACCCTGAGGTCGCGACTCGGTGTATCACCCCTTCTGTACCATACATACCCTGCTGTGTTATCTCTTCAATATTGTAAGCCTCCATTTTTACTTCATGGTACTGTATAAATGTATTTTGTTACCATCAACACTATGGTGTGTGTTTCTCTCCTTTGAGATCTGATGTCCTCCTACTGCTCTGGCCTGGAACCATCTTTGTCACGGTTGGATTCTCTGCTCCTTATTATCTACTTTATTGTGAGTTTGCAATTGGGAGCCTTCCACTTATTCACAACTTCAGGCCTTCCTTACCCAGTCTGTCTAGTACCTTAAGCAGACACTCCTTATGCTCTTCTATAGTCTTACAGAATACAATGATATTGTCCAGGTAGACTAGGCATTCCCGGGGGTTCATGTCTCCGATGGTCTTCTCCATTAACCTCTGGAATATCGCCGGGGCACCACAAGTGCTTTGGGGCATGCGGGTGAACTGGTAGAACCCGAGGGGGACAGACAAATGCCATATTCTCCATCTTCCATCGACGGTACTTGTTTGTTACCGTCCCTTGTTGTCTGGAATGCTGTGCACCCTAACTCATCGGTGCATTCCTCTTGCACGAGAACGTCTCCACGTATTTTGGTGACACGCCTTTGTGTCTCTTTGTTAACTGCCGTCAGGAGGCTGTTTTCTCCCTGGACATGACGAGGAACAGTTTCTTTTGTCCTTGTAAATCCCTTTGTGAAATGTCTCTGCGACTGTCTCTTTTTTGACGTGTGAGAGGACAGTCTTTTTGCCACTGTGGCTTCACCTGCAGGGCGCAATCTTTTGCGGCTATGCCAGCCGTGGCAGCTGGCTGCTTTTCCACTTGGTATTCTGCGGAGAGGAACAACTGTACGTCTTAGCCGAGCCATTGCTCGCGGGAGGACCGTCCGATTGTTTATTGTCTTTTGGACGATCCCTTTGTCGGTCATTTTTGGGAGGTTACTTTCTTCCTTCAGTGGAGTCGACTCAACATCCTTAGCTGTCTGGACTACTGAGCATCCTAGGCCATTGTCACATCCCTCTGACGCGAAGATATTTTTGTTGGTCTCGGGAGTACGGCCTTGTCTCTTCTCTTCACTTGGACTTCCTGTCACTTGGAGATGGCCAAGACTTGGTTCAGAGAGGGATGTGTGTCCACATTCTGTTATCACCGTTCTGCGGGCATTGACATAGTCAGGTTCGTGTCCTTTGTCAGTGCACATGTTGCCCACTATCACCCATCCTAGGTCAAGTCTTTGGGCGAATGGTGCGTTGTGGGGTCCGTTACACTGTTTATGGACTTTGTGCAACCTCAAGATGTCCCTACCGAGCAGCAGCAAGATCTTGGCACCTTGTTCTACCGGCGGGATGTAGTTGACTATTCCTCTGAGGTGCGGGTGATGTCGTGCCACATCTGGTGTGGGAATCTCGTCCCTGTTTGCAGCCATGTAGTTGCACTCGCTGAGGGTGGGGAGAGCTATCTTCACTCTGTTATCCACTAAACGTATGACGTAGCTGCTTGCTCTTCTCCCTGTTGTCTCAGTTGACCCTGCACAGGTTCTGAGGGTGTAGGGTGAGGCATTGTTTTGTGAGTTGAATAAGTTGAAGAATTCCGTCTTCGCCAATGATCTGTTACTTTGATCGTCGAGGATTGCATACATCCGAATAGCCTTCTCAGGTTGTCCCTGGGGGTGCACTGCGACAAGGCATATTTTGGAGCAGGATATTTTGTCACTTCCTTTTCTGCAAACCTCGTAGAACCCAAGGGGGACAGACAAATGCCATATACTCCTGGTCTTCAGGGATCATAGGTACCTGGTAGTACCCAGTCCTCAGATCCAGCACACTGAACCACTGGCTCCAGATAGTGAATTGAGGATCTCTTCTATCCGTGGCAGAGTGGTCCAGAACTGTGCGACTGTTCAGGGTCCGGTAATCTATGAACAGGCAGACTGACCCATTCTTCTTGTGTACCACCACAATCGGGGAGGTGTAGGGGCTACTGGATTTGGTCACAATCCCCGCCGTCTCCATTTCCTTCAGAACGTCCCTCACATCCTCTACATCTCAGGGAGCGAGGCACCTGGAATGCTCCCGGAATGGCGTGATATCATTCAGCCGGATCATGTGCTCTTCTTTCTTGCTGCAGCCCACATCCATCTCGCTGGTGGAGAACACCTCCCTGCACTCCTCTAATTTGGCACGTAGCGAATTCTTCGAGTCTGCAGACAGGGTCGATTCCCCGAAGTCAAACTGCAACTCAGCAGGCTCATCCTGCATGGTAGCGGCGTTCACATGAGCCAGAGTTTTTCCATGGGTGTAGCTTGATATATCCGACCCAGTCGTTGACTGACATCAAATGGCATAGTGTAAGGAGAGATGTTCTGGATGGTCACCTTGATCATCCCTGGAATCGAGGCTCTCCACTCTATTATCTCTGGCACTATTTTGTACCCTCTAAGGGTTTCTTCTTCAGGTGTGCTTTCTAGGGAGAAGTACTTGTCGGCCACGTCGCGGCCCGAATAGCAGCATACTGTGTCCATGTACTTCACTCTCTGTGGTGGAATCTCAATCAACCCCGCAGCGTGATTGAAGAGTTGACCAAATTCCTCCTGAGGAGCAACCCTAAAGCTCTCCTCTTTGAGTACTGGATGGATCTGTAGAGAGGATAGGGGTAGTTTGTCTTCCTCTAGTAAATACGCCCGAATCACTGCCCGCACCACGTCGGCGTTGGTCCTCAATATGATTGGGGAACTTGGATGTTCCTTTGCTTCAGGGCATATCAGAGACTCCACTTCCATGGGGTGGGTCTTATTAGTGTTCAATTGTGGTATATTCAACCGTATTTGTACCACACTGTCAATGGGGTGGTCTTCATTGCTAAGGCCCCACAGCTTCATCTTCTCTGTGGACTGCAGGGGCAGATGTTTCAGATGCTGGTTATAGAATGGCCGGTAGATAATGGTCACTTGTGACCCAGTATCAGCAATATCGACGAATATATATCTTCCACAGGGACTCGTGATTGCTGCCGATCCCACTCGACTGTAAGCATCCGGTCGAGGTGCTTCATCAGGGATTGGCGCTGGGGTGCTCTCCATGGACATGGAGAGTGTTTCCGTCGGTTGCACCATGAGGGCCAGGACAACTCGTCGAGCACATGCAGGGCATGTTCCTTCCATGCCTCAAATTATTCCTCCCCCACGGGTGTGGGTGTTTTCCCAGAGAAAGCTTTAAGCTTGCGGTAATTCTGGGACTGTGAAGATTGCTACAGATGTTGGGGTAATGTTACCCCCAAGTCTGCACTTCCAGTTGACAGGCGACTGTGGGGTTCAGATCGCCAGCTATGGACTTGCTCTAGACTAGTTCCTCATCCTCTGGGGGGTGTATGATGGTTGTGGGGTCTAAACTCATTGAGGCATATCTAGCATCGTTCCTGGGCTGAAAGTTACCCTGGGTAGAAGTGGGTCGGAATAGATTAGCAAATGCCCAGCGAGCAGAGTGTGGTATCCCCTTGGGGTGTAGGAAGGATGTGGCGCCTCCACTTGATACAATATCTCTGTCAAGGTCTCCGGACTTGAAGTGGCTATGGGTATGGGCAAATCTGGGAAGATCATGGGGCATATTTTCAAAAAAGTGATCAAAGGGTGATCACCAAAAGGTTCCCATTATATTGCACTCAGCCTATAAATTCCTAATGATTGAACAGTAGGTGTCCCAGAGTTGCATTGTTAGTGCAAGACACCAAGGAGGTAAGTACAATGAAAAAATGAAAAAAAATAATAAAATTTTATTAAACTCTTCTATCAAAAAACACTCTAATAAAATATTAAAAATCTTGCCTCTATTGTTAACACAGTGTGTGCTGTTTACTCCATTAGTGTCCAATAGTACTTGTGCCAGAAAACACCCTGGATACCAAATTGCCTCCAGGTGCTAGTATATGCAGACGTTGGGAAAAGAAACACCCTAATCATGGGTGTACATCTCAATTCTGGTTCCCTGTCTGAGACAAAATGTTCATGTGTATGATGCTACAATTTGTCAACAGTTCACAGTGCATTCACCTTCTGTGATACAACCAAGCAACCAGTAAATACTGTATGTCAAGCGTGCTGTTAAGGTATACACTTGTGAATCCTAACTAAACAAATGTTACTTAATGACATGGAGGTATCGATATTCTTGCACCCTCATAGTGCCTTTCAATGTATAGAGATCGCTGTCTACCACCATAGATAGCAAGTCATATAAGTTAACACAAACATATGTACAAAGTCTGTTTCAGACACAAGCCTATCTTATTTAATTATCAGACCTCCACAGAACTGGTACTATACCAGTGATCTGATTTCTTTATATAAGGAGTGCTGGACCATTCAGTATTGTGTTTTGTGTTGAGAGGGATTGGGTCCTCTCTTGTCCGCGGCACCCCGCATTGTATATCTATTCCCTACTGTGAGTGCTGTTTATCGTTATTGTATCACAATATTAACCATGTGGAGTATCCCCACAGTACTTGGGGTGTGGTGGCACCAGTGTCCTAGTGTCCATCCCACAATGTCCGTCCCCACCCAAAGTGCAGAGAGTAGCACTACTACTGAGAACTGTTGGTGCACTTTGATGGTATACCTTCCCGGGCACTCCAGAACCCAGGTACCGCCGAATAGCCCAAGAATCTGTAAGATCCCTGGTTTCATTTGTTGCAGTCTGTCCAACGAAGGCGTCCGCCTCTACGTGGGGTGAACTCCAGCTGGAGAGTGTCACCTTTAAGACTTTCTTCGTAGGGCCAGGGTATGGTCCCACACCGCAGACCGCACACACCATGTGCATCCGTCACATATGTGCTGACTACCACTAATATGCTAAGGGGAGCATCTCTGTCTTGGGGCCTTCCCTACAGCACACAAGCTAATAGTGATGTGGGTCTAGCTGTGACCTAAGGGGGTATCTAACCTAGTCAAGCAGAGCACTTCTCCCTGGTCCTTACCTCACCCCTTGCTGTCCTGCTCCCGACAGACTAGTGGTGCTCTGCTCGCCAAATTTAACTCTTCTGTCCTGCCGGGTTCCAGGAGTCCTACTGGCTATTGCGCACCACATGTCTGCAGCCCCTGTGGCTGCTGGGACTTAGAGTCCCTTGCAAGGGACCTCAGGCAGGAGTATAAAACAGTAACTTGGGGACTCATGCAATAAGCGCCGATAAGGCTTTTTTTGCCATTTTTCCGCAAAAAATGCCTTCATGATTCAGTAAGCGCCGAAAAGTGGCAAAAATCGGCAATTTTGGTTCCCGATAAAAACTTATCGGCAGCCGGGTGCCGATAAGCCACTTTTCGACTCTTTTTTAAATCGGCTGAATTCAAGTAGCCCCAATCAGCTTTTCGCTGCTGATCGGCACTCTAGAATTGAGAATTTAATGCCAATTCGTCCCGCCAGCTAAAGTTGGCAAGTTGGTGGAGGGGAAGCATCGGCAAGGTCGACACTTAGAAAAAAACCAGGCCTTTTTCCTGGCTAGGATTAATGCCATGGTCTCCAGAGCTGATACCCATTAATATCAGCACCGGAGCCCCCCGGCATGCATCCGAGGCAGGAAAAATGCATTTAAAGGCCACTTTATTACCTTAGCGGTTAACCGTGGTAAGGCACAATGAGGGGTTAACAGCCGTGCCAGGTTTATTGTGGGTAGCAGGGGGGGTGGGTGAAGGGGGTATTGGCCTTGTTGCTTGTTTAGGGCTTGGGGGGTTGCGGGTGCACTTAACCCTCACGACAGATAGCGGTTTAATACAGCGTTACGGTCATGAAGGGTTTATAAACCCTCCCGCTACCCACCCAAGCCTTAAACAAACCACCGTTGGGGCTAATACCCACTTCGGCCACCCCCGCTACCCACACATTAAAAAAATACACACACAACAGCCCCCACACTAAATAAATAAAATAAATATATATAAAATTATAAATATTATGAAACATCCTGATGATCACGGATCCTCCATATCAGAGACTGAAGGACATCAGAGACAAGCAAAGTATACCGGATGGGTGGTGATTATATCACGACATGCTTTTAAGCTTCCTACCCCTTGTGAGTGATATTCCTTCCCCCCCACTTCCTCCTTTTCATTATTAAATACCAGTTACACACTATGGGGCAGGACGCTCTCTTCTCTCTCCTCTACAGATCCAAGGATGTGGTTCATCCTCTCGAGAGCAGCCGGAGACCCCCTGTACCGCACGTGCATTAATTTCATTGACGACTAATTCACAAAGGACTGTTTTTTACTTCTCTTTCTATTTCTTCTTTTTGCACATTTTATGTACTGCGTTTATTTAAGTACTTTTATTGACTATATGTTTATTGTTTATAATGCAGGCAACTGCCACTATCACATGTTATTTGTTAAACACTATATATAAGAAATGTACACTTTAGAGTACCCATTGAGAGCGCTGTTTTCTTGTTTGTTAGTTCATAGGATATATATATATACTATTATATATATATAATATATATATATATAAAAGATATACCCAAAACAACCCCCATACCTCCCTAACATACACAATATGCACAGCAATGATACTAGGAGGCCGGAGGGGCCTCGGGTGGTTACCGCAGGGCCGCCAGTACCAATCTGTGCCCCCCCAAATTAATGTCAAAACGGCATACATACTTATAAAGAAAATACCCCCCCCCACCCCTAACATATACAGTGTATAGTAATGGGGCACAATTACTAGTATCCACAAATGGATAATAGTGAATTGTGCCCATTTTAAATACATAAAGAACAATAAATAATTAAATACAAATAGCAATCACCTAAGCACAGATGTGGGGCCACCGGTTTCCCAGCAGGTGTCCCCCGTGGACCTCAGCAGCCTGGTACACCGTGAGAAGCCGGAGGATTACCGCGGGGTCCCAGAGGTCCCTCACAGACCAAAAGGAACAAAACCTGGATAAAAAAAAATAAACCTACCATACATTAAATACATCATTCCTTCCCCCCTCCCCCACACAACACATACGTACAATAATGTGCCAAAAAACTATATCCAGATAGGGATAATAGATTATTTGCCCATTATTAAACACATTAACTAGCATAATAAAATAACTAAAGTTCTACTCACTCCTCATCAAAAGAGCCCCCTCGCCAGCCTAATCCGTGTCCTCTTGTTGCAACAAAATACATAGCAATACATTGCAATTACATTCAGATATCAATTAACCACTTAATCACCTATGGATAAAATGAAAGGTAATTAAGGGGTTACGCCACCCTGGCCCGATACCCAACCTTCCCCATTCATTTGTACAGTGGCTTCATCATGCAACTATATATTACACAAGATATTATATATAGTATATATATATATAGTATATATATATAGAGAGAGAGAGAGAGAGAGAGAGAGAGAGAGATACACACATGATGAACCAATATACAAATAAATGTTGAAGGGTTATCAAAAACATGCTCTACTACAAATACCACTTCTCCATACAGAGACAGTACAATAAAATCATATTTCCTAAAAAAAATCCAATCTCATCTTCCAATCAAAATCCTCAAATGCCAATCAAAACATTGCATTTACATTGTATACATGATGCATACAATCTATGCACCATGTACACACTGCAAATCAATAAACAATTAACAATAAAATATTTTAAAAAAAATACCAATACATCCAAACAAGTATACTATTTAAACCAATCAAGTCACCATAAATCAATTAGCATTCAGTAATCAAATCACTAAACAATTTAAATACCATCCATAACAATTAAACAATTAACTATTTCAATCGTTAAACAGAACAAGTTACCATCAGCCAAAATATAAGTACCAAAAAGAATACAATATAAAAAAGCAAGCCTCACCATGACCTAAAGTACACCATACAAGACCAAAAATGACATCTATCTAATTAGAAAATACATTACACACACATTTATGCATAGAAGCATAGCCCAAATCATTTTAAATACTGCAAAACAAGCTTTTAAAACAAAATAATTTCTTACCCTGTATGTATATATAGATCTAGACATACATACATACATACAGTGGCAAGAAATGATCTTAAAAAAAAAAAATCACATGTAAAAAAACAAAAAAAAATTGAACAAGTTAAAAAAAATACATTTCTTTTGTTCACTTACCATTACTTGACCCACTCACCGACTCCCATTGAATAGCTTACTCTCGAACCAATCCACGCACAGGAACCCATAAAATAATAAACCATAAAATAATAAAGTAGAAAAAACAGGATATTCAGCACTCGTGCTGTATGAATATGTGGATAATCCCTTTGCAGCATGCACATACAGCGTCTCCCCAGAAACTTTCAAATCAAGGTGAACCCCCCTGAAAAAGGGGGAGGGCACCCTGAAAAACAAAGTAAAAAATGCACAGATGCGCACCAGGGATTAGTGGAAGGTAATTTATTAAAAAGTAAACAATAACTGAGGGGATCCAACCCCACCTCAGAACAGCTATGCAGCTGAATGGCTAAGTACCACCAGGAAGAAACCTAGTAGTGACTATACCCTAAGCTGCACAGTATACAAAGGACAATAAAATTCATATAAAAATAAACCATGAAAGAAAAAAACAAACATGAAACAACCTATTAACCGATTTGTATTGAAACCGCCATAGGGTTAGACACTGGCAAGGGGAAACGGACACTTACACTGAGACAGACAGCAGACTCGCGGTGTCTGCAAAGGATCCGGATCTCGGCACCGCGGAGATGGAATAAACCGCTGCTGTCTCCTGCACGCTCCATCTCAGCTTGCCAGCAAACACTCGCAGGATGACCTGTCGTGACCTCTACGTGTATATATATAGTTGAATGATGAAGCCACTGTACAAATGAATGGGTGAAGGGTGGGTATCGGGCCAGGGTGGCGTAACCCCTTAATTACCTTTGCGGTTATTATCCGATAAGGTGATTAAGGGGTTAATTGATATCTGAATGTAATTGCAATGTATTGGCTATGTATTTTGTTGGCAACGGAGGACACGGATTATGCTGGCGAGGGGGCTTCTTATTGATGAGGTGAGTAGAACTTTAGTTATTTTATTATGCTAGTTAATGTGTTTAATAATGGGCAAATAATCTATTATCCCTATCTGGATAATAGTTATTTGGCACATTATTGTACTGTATGTGTTGTGGGGGAGGGGGGAAGGGAATGATGTATTTAATTTATAGGTCAGGTTTATTTTTTTTACATACAGGGGTTGTTCCTTTTGGTCTGTGAGAGACCTGCGGTATCCTCGGGCTTCTCACGGGTACCAGGCTGCCGTGTCCACGGGGGGCACCTGCGGGGAAGAACCGGTGGCCCCCCATCTGTGGGGCACCACGGACCCATAGGGACCACCCGTGGGTCCCCAGACCCCTGTAGGAACCACCCGAGGCCCCTCAGACACCTGTGGGTCTGACCCGGGGCCCCCCCAGAACTTCCGCATACCTACGTGGAGACCCAATTGTGGCCCACAGTGACCCGCGGAGACCACGCTGTGGACCATGTGTGCCTGGTGGAACCACCAAGGCCTCCAGACCTGTGTGAAACATGATGCTGACTACTGTAGGTCTGTGAGGTGACCCCGTCAGGCCCACCGGGGGACTCACTGGGCCTGGGGTATAACCCTGTATGTAAAATAATAATATGTATTTATTATGGAGCCACAGGGGGTGGGTTATGTATTAATAAATATAATGATGTTTATTGTGGGGACCCCCTGCTTCCCGAGATACAGGCCCCTTTATGGGGTGCCGGTATCCTCTGCTTTGTTTACATTTCGTGGTCCCGTGATTGGGACATTTAAATGCAGAGGGACACCGGCACCTCATAAAGGGGCCTGTATCTCGGGAAGCAGGGGGTCCCCGGACCTGAAACCAATGCGGTTCAGCTCCGGAGACCCCTTGCACATGTACACTATGAATAAAATTGTATTTTAAATACTTTTTAATGTGCCGATGTTTGCGCAGAGAGAGTGGAGGATCTCTCTCTGCTGCAAACACATATCGGCAGAAACGGAGTATCGCCAGGTTATCGGGAGCCAGGCTTTTTTATCACCGGCTCATCGGCGTTTTTCTTTCGCAGTGATTCGCCAGGGATTCATCAGGGATTCAGCCCTTCCTGAATACTGCGAGGGCAAATCGCCAAAATCATGCCGATAGGGAACACTTGGCGAGAGCACTTTTTCGGAGCTTACTGCATAGAGCCCTTGGTCTTTAGGTACAGCAACAGCATACCAAACAGTGAAACAGCATACATCAGTACACTTCCTTTCTGCAGCAAGAGAGATTATCCCCCACTGGACCCTACATAGCACAGCAGAGTGTCACCTTGCAGCTTGCTCTTCTTTTGGTCCCTGGACTCAACCCCCAGGGCGTGAGGCCCCAAAGGTCTATCCCTGACTCCCACACTCCCTGGTAGAGTGTGGAGTAGATGATCCCACTCCCCTGAGGGAGGGGAAGGAAGGTGAACCAGAGCCCTGGCTCCACACTTCCACACAAAGAACAGACTAAGGGCTCTATGCAGTAAGCGCCGAAAAAGTGCAATCACCAAGTGTACCTTATCGGCATGATTCTGCCGATTTTCCCTCTCCGTATGCAATAAGTGCCGAATCCCTTCCGAATCAAGCCGAAAACATTTGCTCCCACTCTGCCGATGATTTGCCGATCACACACAGGTGTATCGGCGTGCATGGCGGGGTGGTGTTAGGTTCGCCAATGAAACTTTTTGCTGAATCTGCCGAAGCAAGCATGTTTTTGATTGAGCGGCCCATTTAAAGGCAGTGTGTATTTTTATTCATTCTCTGTGTTGTTGGGAGTGAGAGAGAGAGAGAGACACACAGACCTGGGCGATTTACATATTTCATATTGACTAAGAGAGTTGTTGTGTATTGTGAGAGGTTTGTCCTGTGTTGTTTTGTTAACATCTTTGCTTGTTTTCACTTTGTAAGTGTTCAGTGCGATTGTCTTTAAATTTATTTTCTGTTCTTTGTGAGTGCTAGAGGTATGGCCACAAGGCGTGGGAAGAGTGATGCTGGTGTGAGTGGTACTGGTAGTCGTGTGAGTACGCGTCTGAGTGAACGTAGGATTCAGGGGAGTGCTGTTGCTGCTAGTGCGACTGGTGTTGCTGGGAGTGCGAGTGCTGCTGGTGGCTCTTTGCTGGTGCGGCTGTGGTGTCTGTTGCTGGTGCTGATGGGGTGTCTGCTGCTGGTGCTGCTGGTGTGTCTGGTGGTGTGGTGGTTGGTGGTGGCCCACTTTTGGAGTCTCTTCCATTGGAAGAAGGAGAGTCCAGTCAGCAGCAGCCAAGCTCTGGGCCTGCACGTGTCGGAGGAAACGTGTGGAGCGGCCACGTAATCCTCGGTTCAATGAAGAGGAAAACAGAGTTCTTGTCACAGGGATTTTGGAGCACTATGACTCTCTGTATGGCCATTTACTAGGTAAGTCTATCTTTGCATTGATTGTTCAAAGACATGTTATCCTAGGTCATGTGAGATGTCTTAATATCACAATATTATTCGATAATATCTATCAATTAAAGTTAATTGTTACACACATATTCCTTCATGCTTTATAACGACCATAACAATCAGTCTAAAAAGTTTGACAAAATTCATACAATATTCATGCAAGCTTCCTTACATTTGTATGTTTACACGTAAATGCTCATGTGCTACACATATTCCACCTAAACCAGCATGTTTGGTATCTCTTGGAACAGGTAGCAGTTTAGGCAACTGATCGCTTTTCTAATAATAATTGACGTCATATATTTTGTATGTATTTCAAGGGCGGACAAGTTCAGCATCCAAAAATAAAATGTGGGAGCAAATAACATTGGCTGTGTCTGCGTGTGGGAATCATGTCAGGGACCGGACGAATTGTCGCAAGAGATTCGATGATATCAGGGCAAACTTAAAGAAAAAAATCCAAGCACAACGGATGCATGCTTCTGGCACTGGAGGTGGGCCGGCAGCACAAGCTCTAATCTTAACTCCATTGGAGGAGCAGTTGCGGGAAAATTTTCTTCCTGTCGTCGTGGAGGGTTTGCCAGGGGACAGAGATATTGGAATTTATTCGGCTCCATTTCAACCAGGTGACAAATGTTACTGTACTAGGCGTGTCGTAGGTTATAGTTCTTATCTATATTTCTGCTGCTACTTATACTTTCTTCCCAATATAAGCATACCTACATATATATCTGTATATATGTGTCTCTCTCTTTCTATCTATCTATCTATCTATCTATCTATATTTATATCTAGTTGTCCTCTCTCTCTCTCTCTCTCTCTCTCTCTCTCTCTCTCTCTCTCTCTCTTTCTTTCTTTCTTTCTTTCTTTCTTTCTGTTTCGTGTTTTAATATGTGTATCTTTCAACCTTTTTTTCCCCATTGATTTAATTATTTATTTATCTGAAAGCACTAAGTCCCCAATACAGTCTATGTGGAATTTTAGAATTGTTTATAGTAGGAATTTTGTTTGTTCTGCATTTATTTTTAACTGTTGCATTGGTCGACTTACATACAGAGACAATTTATCTGTGATTTAATGTTAATATTAATTAATAAAACAAGTAGTGATAATAATAATAATAATCGACGCATGAAAAGGATTTAGAATCTATATTGGAATCATACATTTTATGTAGTATTTTTGCATTACATTTTGCTCCCTTTTTGCAGCGGGAAGACTTGAAAAAATATTAACCCCAATGTTTGAAGGCAAAATCAAGGCAAGTCTGGAGCAAAAAATCTGCACCATATGTATAAAAGGAAAAAAAATCAAATTGAAATCAATGTATTTCTTTGATACAGTACATCTGGAGCATTTTTTTTTGCCACAGAGTTGCACCATTTTTGACTTGATACAGAATAATTTTAAAATTAATAAAGCATTTTCGATTTACTGACCTATAACTTTTTTTTACTAACATGAGGTTGTTTGCTGAAGTCTTCCAGCTGCAACACTGGGGCAAAAAAAGTGTACTAGATTTAGAAAAAAATCTCTAATTGCTTTCAATTGTATTGCTTATCATTAATGAATGCGGTGCTGTCTTTGCACTGGCTTTTCCATTGTCTTCCAGCCAGGAGACATTAGTAAACAGACCTCAAAATGTCCCATAAAATGCGATAAAAACATGTGTAGAAAAGGAAGTGAGTATACAAACTAACAATATTAAGAACATTAAAACTTCTATGGGGCGTTGATCAAAGATTCTCAGCTGCAATACAACGGCAAAGAAACGGCACCAGATTTATTAGGAAAAAAACATTCCTACTGAAAACAGTGGAGTTTTGTTATTCTATCAACCTGGTGCAGTGTTTTTGCAGCAACTTGCTCTGGACAGTAATCTCATATTAAGTTGATTTCTCACACATGATAATATGTTTGCAGATGCAAAAGTGCACTAGTCTGCTGTTGGTCTCCGTTCTCCTGTGTGCCACCCTCTCGCAGACTTTTGGATTAGTTCTTTCAGTAAGTGAAACTTTGAAGCATACTGCATGCATTGGCTACTTTTATTTGATCTTGTTTTTAGAATGGCACCTGCTATCATATTTAGTTATCAACCTTAGAAAACATTTTGAATTGAGGTATCACAGAACAAAGAAATAGGAGATAAATAGTACTGAAAAAGATTGCAGTTTATTAATGGACCGAAGCAGTGGAAAAGTCCCAATGCTTCTAAAAAAGAAGTGGGCACCTACAATTAATACATTACAGTTCTTCATTTCAAAGGCGGAAGGAAGGTGTAAATAGCTGGAAAGGACATCTAGAGTTATTTATTGAAAGTATCCAGGATGCAAACTGGTTACAAAATAACAGCATGACATTGATCAAAAATGCATTTATTTAACAAATATTTTTAGTGTATGTATATCTTTATTTATATAGCGCCATTTATGTACGTAGCGCTTCACGGCAGGAACACACGTGACATAGTAATGTAACACATAATTGGAATAAGCGCTTGAGACATAAAAGTAACATTAGAAAAAAGGAGCCCGTGCCCCGAAGAGCTTACAATCAAAGTGATTTTTCGTTTTATCTGGCACAAATTATTTCCCATTAGTTTTGCAGCCAGGGGACTTTAATAAATATCTTCCAGCATTTTCAAAATGCAGATGCAACTATGTGTAAAAATCCAACAACCCTCCTCAATCTATTATACCTAATTTTCTCATGTTATGAGGGTCATGTGTCAAAGTCTTCTAGGTGCCAATCTGGGGCAAATTGGTGTAAAAATATTATTCCCACTTTATCAAATAAATAAAAAGTCAATGTCAATAAGAATTATTTTCCTTCATAAATTGGTGGAATATTTTATCACACATTTTGAACACTTTAATAAGTGATCTTCAAAATATTCCAGTGAATAGTCAGAGGAGATGACAGAGGCCATCAGAACAACTAACATTTAACTGTAGATGCACCATACATATTAAAATGTTAGAAAACGTATGGGTAGCTACTGTAGTTATGGTAGTTATGGTAGCTAGTTTACAAGTAATTTAAAATATTAAGTTATACACAGTTAAGAACATCAACACCTGTTCCAACCCTGGATTGTATAAGGTCCAACAGCAATCACACAGGGCTCCACTAAGTGTCCTACTGAAATGTGATCTAACAATTTGCATCTCCGGTGATTACATTGTGATGTTTTGAACAATGTAGTGCGACTTAAGCCCCAATTCTCCACTGATTTGTTTCTCTTAAATTATTTCCATTTTTAAATATAATTCAAAAGTATTTTCCTGGTTTTAAAAATGGATAAAACGTTCCAGTCTACCATAAAAACATTGCTTTTTGAAAAAGCAAAAATTGTACATACTTCCTGTACAATTTTAAATAGATTTGGAAATGTAAAATTATAGGGTTCAAGCCCTAATCTGTTTCTCCCTGATAAAGGCATCATTAAATAACAATTCATATCTTTCTGCCCCAGAATTGCCCAACTTCTGCTGTAATATATACAGTATGCCCCTTCTGAGGTTATGAATCAGTGGCCTAAGTACTAGGATCATATGAATTTGTTTTGTCTATCTGAATTTTAGTACTAAAAATTAGTACACACCTTCATAAAATGTGCGTTGTATCTATTAAGCTCGTTCTGTGACTTCATACGTATGTCACAAACATCTAGTTTGATAAGAAGTTTGACAGATTGCGTCATTTTCAATACCTGATTGATTCAATTTAAATGAAACCAGAATTATCTGTATTTTTTACATTTAAAACTAGTATTCCTTACTAGTTTAATATTTTTTACAATAGCCATAGTGTAAAAACAATACATTTTGTTAACCTACTGTATATAATGAAACATCCGTGCTGCATCTAATACATCATTGGTTGATACATAGTAACCTAATTCTGTGCTAACAATATAATCATCGTTTTTAGAATTTAAACCAGTTTCAACATGGCCATGATTTTGATGCAGGTTCAATGATATTTTTGGTGTACAGATAAAAAATGTCTTAGCACATACCATATACATACTGTATGTGCATCATACTCAAGCCATTTATGTGCACCCAAATGTGTGACTGAACTAATGTTTAATGCTTAAGCATTGAGAAATAAAAGACTAGGAAACAGGCATACCCAAGCGCAATACAATTTGAGATTGTTTCATATATACAGTAGACACAGAAGTAAAAAGTTCTGCATCATATCTGCGCCAAATATTTGCTTTACATCACTTAGTACATTGGTCCTTTTAATATTAAACTCCCATCTGTATGTTTTTCAAATCAGTTTCCTGGGGACAGCCCAAAAAATTATACCAGATTTATCAATACAACATATCCCATTGATTTCTATGGGTTTCTTTGTATTGGGTCTATATATCAATGCAGCAAACAAAATGTGCTTTACCACAGCTTTGTTTTTTGGAGCATAAGCAAGAGCAGTTTCTTGTATCAGCTGCATCAGTTTGACTTGCCCCACTTTAGATTTGGCGGGTTTTATTTGGCAAACAAACGGAAAAAAGAACGGCGCACAAAGATTTTGGGGGGTTTGATGTATCAAGGCAAATTGACAGCATAATTGCATCATTTCCATCCTGCCCTCTTTGTGTCAGTGTATTTAGATCTGTGCTGCAAGTGTTGCACCGATTGTATCACTTTGCGATATGGGGAGGGACAATAGGAGAAGGTAGGGAGGAGTGACCCTCTACACAGATTGTAATTAGATGTAGCAAACTCTGCGTCTCTGTGCATCACTTTTGTTGTATTTGTGGTCTGATGTGGCGTCAACTTTTCTGGCTAACAATTTGCATCGAATGTAAGAAACACTTTCAAACATTTGATGCAAACGCACGCAGGAAATGGAGCGATGTGTTGAAACAAACTTTTACAGTATGTGCACTTTCTTTAGGTTGACACTCCCCCAAAAAGAATTGCAGACAGAGACGCAGACTGGATACTCCCCCAAAAAGAAACGCAGATTGTGATACTTCTTATTATAATCTGGGTGTCATATAACTCCTCCCGAACTCCTACTGACACTCCCCAAATCGCAGGCTGATGCACGTGGCATAAAAACGTGGAACAAGACCTTGATATATTGTCGGAAAAAGATGCAAGATGAAAATGACACAGTTTGTGTAAATTTTGCTCCAAATTTACCTTGGTACTTCACATCCAATATATTTATTAAAAAAAAATGAATCCAATTAAAATTCTCATTGTAGTTTTTGTTTTGATAAATCTCGTGCAATTTCTTTGTACCAGTTTTACCTCCTTTTTTCATCATATTTGCAGAAACGCTGCCAATTTTCTCAAATTGTGACGCTTGATATATGTGGCCCATTATAGTTTGCATGGCATTTTATAGCCTATACAGATGTAGCCAGACTCCCTGTCCCTGGCTCCGCCGTTGAAGACGCAAAGGCCTGCTGTGGTCGAGCTGCGGAGGGTTCATGCTGCGAAATGGGACTCCCTGCAACTTTAATCCCCTGGTGCCATGACTACCATGGTCACGTGACCACGGGTGGCAGCGGAACAGAAGACAGTAGTCTTGCTACATCTGTACATTCCAAAGAAATTAACTTTTTGTCCTTTTTGAACAGGTTAATATTTGTTCTGACATTAAACTTTGTTTTTTTTTTTAATAGGGAAAAGATAAACGTGGCTGGACACTGAATAGTGCAGGTTATCTACTAGGACCACGTAAGTGATGGAAACCATCTTGTGTACTGTATGTTGATACTTAGGTTAATGTTGACCGGCACAGAAGCAAACAACTGTTAAACCACATTAAAAATAGTTAAAGTTGCAAACCGAGAGGAAGGTTTTTAAATCTCATGCCTCTACATTTTTATTTGACTAATGTAATCCCAAATGAGTTTTAAGTATTTCTACATATTTATCAAAGTGAAAAATACCAGTGTATTTTACAGGACCTTTTTCTTTGATTAATCCTGGTGCAATGTTTTGTTTTATGGGGGTAATTCTATATGTCCTGAAGTGGCCGTTCGGTCCGTTATCAGCCGAAAATACCCATGCCGTCAATGGAGATTTTAAAATTAAAAGGGCTCCAAATGACCACTTCAAAGTATATAAAATGTACCCTTAAGCATCAAAGCCCAAGTTGTGCAATTTGGGGAAAAAATGAAAAAGGCCCCAATAGGAAACAATGGGATTTTTTGCTTAGATTAATTTCATGCAGTTTTTTGCCGCCATTTTAGCAGCTGGGAGATCTATATATATGCCTTCTAAGTATCAAGGCAAAGTGTGCGATTCCGGAGCAAAAATATGTTTCACAAAAATACAAGAAAAAAACAATGGGGGCCTATGTACTGTATACAGGCATCAATTGTGGTTCACTCGGACGCTTAGCGTCCATATATGCTTTCTATGTGCTTCCATTTAGCCCACAATGTGATGGCCTACACTGAGGATATCCACTCTGAGCCATAGAGAGTATTTGGCCTGTTAGTGAGTTACTGCATTTACTTGATCACAGGCGACATATATATTGTTCATAATGAGCCTGTAACAGGGGACTTATCCCTGTTCACAAATGTGCCTCTAATCCAGCAGTGTGGTGGTTAACTGCTGGTAGGCAATTAACTAACACCATCTGGCTGATTGCTTAGAAAAGCCTGTCTTTTGAGACAGGAAGTGAGACAACTTTGCTCACACCTGAGCTGAACTTTGGAGACAGAGCAGAAATTCCTTAGTCCACAACTGGGCTGAACCAAGGAAGGGCAGATGTCTTGAGCGACAAGCCAAGGAGGACAAGATTCTAACCTGGAGCCTGACATTTTCTGTGCACACAAGGGTGCGGATCCAGGAGAGCAAAGACGCTTCCCCTACAGCAGCCCAGCTAACAGATAAGACTTTTTCGTATAAGACTATTATCTAGGTCTGTGTATTGATAAATGTCTCCATGATTTGGGGCTGGTAAAGAGCCTAGCTAACCAACCCAGTCAGAGAGGGCTGAGCTACATGTGTAGATAGTCTCCAAAGCAGAGATAGGTTTTCTTTGTTTGGCTCACTATTTCGCTTATGTTGATTTTTTGCTGTGTTTTAAGCAACAGGCACAATAAAGCCTTGTTATGATTTCACCTTACAACAGTCTCCATTGTGTACCTCTGCACATGTCCTCCTACAGAGCCTAACAGGTGTTCCTGATATATTACTGGCAATGTGTATTTATATGCTTCCAGTCACTGTGCGATTTACTATGCCTTCATGTACCTAATCACCTAGGAGATTGCTCTCAGTTATTCCTCCCTGCCCTTGGAGGTAACCCGTCTGTGTGGTGTTTACTTATATCTATTGAGGTAGTAATTATATACATCATAAGAGGAACATAGAGGTGTTAAGTGATATTGTGTCATTTTCTATGTGAGGTATACTGATACATTTATCATACACCCATTCCATATTTGTACTAAGTGGGGAGGTATAGATCCACACTGTTGGAGGCATAAAACTGGAACCCTAGATCCAAGTTTGGTATTGGACTGCCACCCCATGGAGGATTTTTAATATTGCTTCACTGTATATAGCTCACTTTTTTTGTTATATTTACATATGTGATTAAAGTTTTTATTTTCATTTTATGATCCTATGTGGATCTCCTCTGGAGGAAGTGTTTTGAGCCAGGCAACTATCTTTAGATTGTATTTACATACTAGTGGATGAGATATTTTCATATCTCTGACCTATATGGTCCTGATTCCCTTATTCCTCAGTGAGTGCATTTAATAGGACCTTACCTGTGTTTATGTAGTTTGCGTTCCTATTTGCACCCTGATCATTAGAAATACATGTACATACTTCCAGATATTTACAAGTATTAGGTTGAGCGGTTTGGTCACCACTACTGTTCTAATCAATTGTATGAGCCAAGTTTGTTGGTGTTGTGTGGTGTATGCATCAGGGTGTCTTTTCCAGAAATTAAAAACGATGCTTAGTGATTGTGTAAAAAACAGAGTTTGGGTGTGTTCTGTGGCACACAAATGTAAATGATATGTAATATTAAACTACATGCATGCACCACTTTTGTCCATCACAAATGCGTCAGCATTGTCAATCACGTATTTCTTGCATAAGCAACAAATGCAAATCAACTCAAACATGTCTTAATGCATTTATATGTATGAACATTGTCGCACTCTTGACTCCTCATCAGTCAACAATTTATGTAGTTAATGAACTCTACGGCTCAGATCCACAGAGCTCTGTTATTGATTTAATGAGGCCTTAACTTAACGCATTGTTAAGTGCTGACGGGCATCTTCAAAGCTCAGTAACACAGTACTAAGTGCTGTTTTCAGCCATAACAGGCCTTGCGTACCTATAATGGGTGTTAGTGCTCATGATTAGAAAAGGGCGTATCCTCTCAAATCCGTTTCCCGGATTTACTCGCGTTATCACCCCAAACTCCGTTTCGCGGTGTAAAATTCACAGACAGATTTGGTCTGGTTTAATCCACGTGGATTCATCATAAACCGCCATTGGAAACAATCCGTTGACAAATTTGTAGAATCCAATCTGCGGATTCAGCAATCCATAGTGCATTTTAAAGAATCCGCCACGGGTTGCTGAATCCTCCGATTGGATTCTACAAATCCATCAATGGATTGTGGAATTCAGAGTATATTGGTAATAATAATAAAAAAAATCCAAAAACCGCGAATCGTTCTTTTTGAGATTGATCCGCTGAAATCCGCAGACCAAAGGAACCGGCCGATTCACCGCAGATCCAAATTCGCCCTTCTCTACTCATGATATGTAAAAGAGTTGTTCTGTTCTAACAAGGCCCATCCACAGAGCTCCATTATAGTTTTATGCAGGGATTTAACGATGCCTTAGGCTATGGCCCCAGTGGTAACGGCTGCGTGCGTGCCGGAGCATCTGCCGTTGCTTGCACCTGTTTCAGCAGCGACCTGTGGTCTGCCGCTGTGCTTTCAGAGCAGAGTACGAGATCTGACGACGACGACGACGGGGGTGGTGGGGGCATTGGAGGGCCATAACATCACGCCCTCATTAGCTGAACCACCACCGTGACGTGGCCAATGCTCGGCCGCCGCAACAAAAATCTTATCTTTTGGCCAAGGTGGTCGTGCACTGCGGCTTGTGCGCGCACACACGCTGACTGTGGCCTGCCCCACAGAGGGCTGTGCCTTGTGTGCAGCGTGCGCCGCAGCGACCACTGGGAACCTGGCCTAAGTTAGGTATGACCAAAAGGTTCCACTTCCCCTCTATCTTCATGAGTGAAGGGGGAAATGAGCGCAAAAAATACTGTGAATATGTAATCAAAGATGACTTATAGTCCCGAATATAGATGTAACAGATGTTGATGGGTGCAGCAAAGGGTAATACGTGGGTTCTTCAACCACTGCAAATGGCGTAGAGTAGGAGGATCCAATGCGCACTCACATCCAGATAATATGAAATAAAGGAAAAAGGACACAATAGTGTAATTCTGTGTGTGATCGGTATAGGTAAAGGTGGTAATGCACTCACATTTGGTAAGATAAAACAGGCATCTCGGTTAATCAGTTTAACCAAACTGTTGTTGAAGAACGTCTGATGTCAGGATGCTTCTTATGGTATATATGATCTCCGACGACAGGATACTCCCGATATCTCCCAGACTCACAGGCGGCAGGATATTATGGGGATATAGAACAAAAAGAACACACACATAGTGTAATATTGTATAAGTAGATATAATCTATAACTCCGTTGTATATCCACTCACATTGTGTGTACTGATAGTACGCTTTTAGGTTGTTGAAGTAACCAACTTATGATGTCTTCCAGTGATAACTCCGGGAGGCACTTCCTGCCTGCTCTGTCCACTTCCGGTCCCCTGGGGCTGGAACAACCTAAAAGCGTACTATCAGTATGGTTTTGCAGCCATATCAATTTTATGTCTCCATGAGCTAAGTTGATGTTCAAGGCTTCTGATTTGCCACTGTTAATTTTTAAACCTGGCAGTTTACTACAGTTGGCTAGCTCATTGAACATGTTGGGTAGTGAGGTGAGAGGTCTGGTTAAGGAGAGTAGGATGTCGTCGACATTCAATAAGATTTTAAATATGTTGGTACCCACTTGTACACCCCTTATATTGGGATTGTATCATATTCGAGAGGCCAGTGGTTGCAGAGAGAGAGCAAATAGATAGGGGGACAAGGGGCATCTCTGATTGAGAAGGGCTCAGATGCTGAACCCGAGCATAGTACTGTTGTTGATAGGCACATAGGGCAAGTATTGCTCGTAGAAAGTGTCCACTTAAGTTAAATTTTCTGAGTGTTTCTGTCATGTACACCCAGTTGACCCTATCAAGCACCTTTTCAGCATTGGGACAATAATAGAGATGGCAACTGTTTTGGTTTGACCACTGCAATAACATAAATTGCTCTTCTAGTATTATCAGGCACCTGTCAGTCTAGTATTAAGCCCACTTGGTCAGGGTTGACTAGTTCACAGAGGTATTTGTTTCATCTAATGGCCAAGATCTATGAGAAAAATGTCAACATTTATCACAGAGGGAGTGTGAGAACATTTTGTGTTAAGTGAGCATATTCTGATACTTTCAAGTCAAAATAACCTTTCTTATCAATTTGTTTACTAGATGCAATAGATAATCATAGATCTTTTAATGACAAGCATGGATTAAATGGAAAACGTAATATTCAACCAGAAGAGGACATAAAGTCAGGTAATAACTAATGTTCTTATACTTGTGTTTTATTCAGTTACTTTGCTGAAAAAAAAGGTGTTTTGGCTTTTGCCGAGACATGCTTACATTGTGGGTTTGAAGCAATAGTTTGAATGTGGCATTGTTCATGACAACACAGTATAGGGGTCTACAGTATTTATCAAGTAAGAGAAAGTAGAATGATAACCAATAATTTTTTTAAATTTTATTTAAATTTTCAAATTGCATGTCCCAGGTATTGGCATTTAATAGAGTGATGAAACATGACCATAGCTTGTTTTACAATTTATAATGGGTTGTCAGGAAGTATATTTGTGTTTTTGACTTTCATGTATTTTAAACAGTACAAAGGGGGTTGTGACTTTTTTATCCAAAATATTGTTATAATGCCTTATCTGCTAGCTGCTTCCAGCTTCATAAAAAATGCTGCAGCTTTTTAACAACAAACAGCAGACTGGTGTGTCTAGTTGGAGGACAATGTAGTAATTGATTGGGTTACTGACTTAACTGTAAAAGATTCTTGATGCAATAGACTAAGAATAAGAAAGTATTAAAAGTGACATACTTATGTCCACATTTGTTTTCCTTTTTTATTACAGTGTATATAATATATTGTTAATCTAGTAGATACAAAAAGAAAATATTTAGGTTATACAGTATATGGTTACATTACATTACATCATAGATGGAATTATAGTTTGCAGAGCTTTCATATCCTCACAAGTGAAGAATCCTGTGATGTATTTCTCCCCCAGAGTAAACATATTTGCAGTTTAAAAACTGTTTGTTTCAGAGCCAGGACAGGGGTTGGAAACATGGATAACAGTTAATCCTTGCATTGGATTGTTTTTGTAACACTTTCACCCATTATACAATTATGGTGGTCTAGTTCATTTTTGTTCCATATTTCAAAATGCTTGAATAGCTTGTTAAACCAACAGCAGTACCAAAAGCCTAACTCTGATCAGCAAAGCAACACATTGCACAAAATGTACAATTGATACTGTTTTATTTGGGGACTTACCTGTGGGTCATACAAGACTAAAGAGAGAATGCCGTAGTGACTTCAATTTTACAATAGTTGGAGTACAGTCTGAATGCAGTTATTTTATGTAAATTGAACCCATATATTTAATTGCCCAATAAATCTCAGAACTTGCATTGTTGTGTTATTTAGTATTCCACAGGTTTAAAGTAAGTTCTCATGTGCTAATGCAGACTAATGGATGTTATTATTTCCTAAATACACACACACATTTTTAAATCAATACAGTCATATAAATGGTCACATTTATAGCTGCTCAAACACAAAATGATCCAATTTGGAAGTGCTTATAGAAGAAGGCTGTTAATGGTCAATTAAAGGTGTATTTACAGTACAGTAATGCTTAAACCAGTGTTTTTTCAACTAGGGTTCCTAGCAACCCTTGGGTTCCCTGGGCCTCCCTAATGGGTTCCCTGCAATTTTCTGGTCATTTGAAAATTGTATCAAATACAGACAAATTTACAATGCATCTGATCACAGAGTTGCTTTTAGAGAAGGTTTGGGGTTCCTCAGAATTTCACTTAGGGTTCCTTAACCAGAAAAAGGTTAGAAACCACCGGCTTAAACAGTATGCAGTTGAATTATAATTGTATTCATTCAGTAGATATAACAAACATGTATCTTCAGGTAGCCACAGTAATATTAGTTTATTACTTTATTTATTTACTATTGAATCTCCCTTTAAAATTCACAAACATGAATGATTATAGAAACCTAAATAAAAAATGCTATTAAAAGTATTATCCTCATAGGAAGCACTGGCGCTTTTCATGCTGTTCTTCATTTGTCAGTGTACAACTGTGTTGGAGTTTGTTTAAAAAATATCTCTTGTGCAAGTCATCTGAAGCCTTTTGTATTTTCTAATGGCATCAGTTTGCCTCCTGACACACAGGCCCAGATGCTCAGTTTAATCAGGGCAAATAACACCAAATTACCTAAATTAGTAATGGATGTTATTTTCCCTAAATTTAATCCATATTCACAAAGATAATGACATGCAAAAACAACAGCCATTGTTTAACTCATGGGTGTGCAGTAGGCGTAACATCAGGTTAGATTAACACTGCCTTGCGTTAGCTTCACATAACATGGTTCCTGTAATTCCAGTTTTACCTTAATGTGGTATCACTTGCATCCAGACCCTGATATCTTGGTTTTGCTGTAGAGGAAGCAAGATGCATGATGCTCCCTTAGCCTTTTTAATGTAACGTTAACCAAAATGAATGTAACGTTACTCCTAACAACTATGTTCTAAAGAGAATTATGTTACGATAATCTAGAGTTAACCACTGAAATAAAGTATCAATATTATTATTTCTAAGGACATTAGGTTTACTCATTTGCCAATCAGATACTAATGAGCCTTGTGAAGTTAACCCAACATTGCAGATGCACTGAACTCCGTTAATGTTAGCACAGATATAATGTTACAATAAATAGGTCACAACAAAACTTGCCATTATTCCCTCTCAGACCATGATTATCCTACCGTTATTTCATACTAGTCCCTATAAAGACAAATACAAGATAAAGTAAAAAGTGGTATATTCTTTTGGTCTGGTACTTCGCACTTTCTATTAAAATAGTTGTGTCAGACCAAGAAATATATTATAAATAATATAACATTAATAAACACATGCATTAAAATGTTTGGAATGCGGTAGTGTTTTATTTTCCTAATACTCAAGTGCATTGTATTACTTAACGCGTCTCTACCCTATTAACGTACCTGCTAATGCATTAGTCATTACAATACTTATTGTCAGGTTAAATCCCTGTGTTAACCTGAATGGCCTTTAGTGGAAATGCAATTTTTTGGAGTGGAATGTCTCTTTTTGATATTATTGGCACTAATGATGGTAAGTATGTAACCATATGTTATTTCAAGGTGTAGAACTGGGTTAACACTAGGATATTCTCTTTAGTGAATTGTCGTTACAAATAACTTGATGTTGTTTTAGGTTAAATAGCCTAGCATAGCTTAGTGCAACTGGTTCTTAGTGTTAAGCCATAAAACACCTTATAGTGACATGAAACTTTGGAGCCCATTCACTTGAATGGACGGTAATGTATTTAGCGATATTGTAATATGTGTTATGGATTAGCCAGATGTGTCTTATTTGCATGTCATCATTAGCCAAAGTAATTTTCTGCAGTTTAATCCCTATGTAATGTGATGATGGACTGAGCAAGTTTTGGGGTCCTGTGAAAGACAGGAATATACTGTGATGCCCACATCACGTTGCAGTATCTTTAAATCCCAGAATAAGGCCGGAAACATTGTATTTCTCTACAAGGCGTTTATTTACAGGGTTAAATCCTACACCAACAGGCCCATCATCCCTTTAAGTCAAAACAAAACATAAAAATAACTCCTATTCCCTTTAGGGAAAACTAACTACACCTTAGCTTTAGCCCTTTCTAACGGTGCTGGCCAACTAAACTGGTTCCCAGCTTAAAACATGCCCTATCATATGCAACAACACAGTCTTCGGTACATTAATATGTTACTCATCTCTTTGTCTTGTACCGATTTGGGGCACCAGGTAATTCTTTCTGGAACCTGCGAGGGTTTAAGGAATCCCTCTTCTCTGTAAGTCCAATGTTAAGGACCGGACATCCCTGCTTCAGCACAGTCTCGCGTCCTTCATTATTCTTCCCTGGGATTCAAACCTATGCAGTCCCAGCAGACCACCATCCAGAGGGTCTAGGGGACTGTCCAGTCTCTTTGCTGGGGAGCACTTTGCCTCTCTCCCCCCTTTCTCTGGGGAAATCAGTCTCCTCTCTGTGTAACATACAGAACACCTGCAAGCTCATATTAAACCCCCAAAATAACCACAACATATATATATATATATATATATATATATATATATATATATATATATAAAAGCATATAGGTGTCACAGAGGAGTGCTACTGAGCATGGCGATATATATTTAAAACCAGAGACAGAACATGAAACACAGACAGAGCTCAGTGCACATCAAGTGAAACCTATACACGGTACAGTGCCTACATATATATGTATAGATATCTATTAAATAAAATGGTCTTTTAGTTTAACATTTTGGTCAAAGTGTTGTAAGCCCCTGAGCCACTACACGGCAGACCACATCTCAAGGGTCCCTTATATAATATAAATTCTTAATAACCTGTGCATTACCAGGAAGAATGATTTATAATAAATCTGTCAAAATTAGTGTAGTCACTTCCTGACTTTTAAAACTCCATGTGCAATCAGGAGTCCAGCCTGCTCAATTAGTTTGCATCTGCTGCTATCTTCTCTAGGGGAGATTAACTCTCTGTAGACTGGAAAGCACACTTACTGCACTGTTCCAGCCCCTAGAAATAGTGATTGTATCACAATACATGCATGCGTTTAATGTACTATTTTTACCGTCCCTTGTACTGTAAATAGATTTTGTCACTGTTGAACCATTATAATTCATTATAATTTTGTTACCATTGCTAGCTTCACAATGCAGTATACATACTAAAGTATTAGGACATTAGGACTAATCAGTTATCTTTGAGTGGATTTTGTAATTGTTCACTTCCTAAATCCAGGCTTTGATGTGCAAGTTACATATTTACATAGTTACATAATAGATTGTTGGTTGATAAAAGCCATATGTCCATCAAGTTCAACCTATGTTACATTTAGATGACAGTTACATATCTATATTTGTATTTACAGTATATTGATCCAGAGGAACGCAAACAAAAAACCCTAGTGAAATATCATCCAATGATGTCTCAAAAGGGGAAAACATAGATTCGTTCCTGACTTGAATAAGGGCAATCATATTTCCTCTTGGACCAACATCTTTCCCATGTTTATTTATTTGATTTGATTTTTTTTTTAAATATCTATTGTTTCTGCCACCACAGTCTCCATGTGTTATGAATTCCACATTGTACTTGCCCTTACTGTAAAGAACCATTTCCTTTGTTCCTGGGGAAATCTCCTTTCCTCCAAACTTAAGGGATGTCCCCATCTCCTTTGTACTGACCTTAGAATCAATAGTTATTTTGTAAGCTCCTTGTATTGTCCCCGAATATATTTGTATATAGTTATTTTATCCCCTTAGATGCCTCTTTTCTAATGTAAACAAATCTAATATAGCTAGCTTCTTCTCATAAATCAGATATCCTTCCCCTTTATTAATTTGGTGGCTCCTGTCTCCACTTTTTCTAATTCCATAATGTCTTTTTTATGCAATGGTGCCCAAAACTGTACTCCATATTCAAGATGCTTTATACATTGGCATAATAATAATATAATAATAGTTTGTTCTTGTATATCACTTCTAGTTTTACGTAGCGATAGCGGGGACATTTTGCAGACACAGTACCTGCCCTGTAGAGCTTAGAATCTATGTTTTTGGTGCTTGCGGCACAGGGAGATAAAGTGACTTGACCAAGGTCACAAGGAGCCGCCACCGGGAATTGAAAAAGGTTCCCCTGCTTCAAACTCAGTGCCAGAGTCAGTGTCTTTACTCACTGAGATGCTCCTTCTCATGCTTATTTCCTTTCCATCCATGCCCTGTTTAATAAAAGATTGGGCACCATTGCTATGCCTGCTGTCTACAAGCACTCCTAAATCCTTCTCCATCAAGTATTGACCTAATTTTGCCCCAGTTAATTAGTAAATCGCCGGATTATTCTTGTTTCCCAAATGGATAACCTTACATGTATCTGTATGAAATGTCATCTGCCATTTACCTGCTCAAGTTCTCCATCTATTCAAGTCCTTGTGGAGAGAAATTACATGCCTAATTGATTTTTCTCTCTATACCAATCTCAATGTCATTAATAAACAAGTTAAAAAGCAGGGGACCCTGTACCAAGTCTTGAGGTGCTCCACTTAGAACTTTAAACCCAACCTGACTGGCTCCATTTATGACAACTCCTGTTATCTATCCTTCAACCATTTTGCAATCCTGGTGCAAATAGTTTTGTGAGACCAATTTCCTTTATTTTGTACACTAACCTATTTTGTGGCACTGTATCTAAAGCCTTTGCAAGATCTATGTAGACCACATCAACTGCATTACCCTGGTCTGAAATTCCTTATTACCTCCTCAAAGAAACTAACAAAATTAGTTTGGCATGACCTATCCTTCATAAATCCATGCTTACAATTACTAATAATTTTGTTATCCATTAGGTATTCGTGAATATGATCCCATACTAAACCTACAGTAGCTTCCCCACTATTGATGCCAGGCTCCCAGGTCTGTAATAGCTCCCTATTTAAATATAGGTACCATGTCTACCCCAATCGTGGTATACTGAGCCTGTGGAAATGGAATCATTAGATATCAAATGTAATGGTTTGGCTATTACTGAACTTAGCTCCTTAAGAACCCGTGGGTGCATGCCATCGGGGCCAGATGCTTTATTTACTTTGCTTTTATTAGGCCGTCTATGCACTTCTACATCTGTTAACCAATTGTTTATTAATATATAGGTTTTGGCTTCCTCCTGTTGCACTATTTTTGCAATTTGCTCCACCCTTGTATAAACAGGGGCAAATCATGTATTTAATACCTCTGCTTTTTTCTTATTGCCAAAAATTGACTGCCCATCTCACCCTCAAAGGGTCCTACTGTATGTTCTCCTTTCTCATTTTTTTTGTTAAGGTAGTTAAATACATTTTTAGGGTTGATCTTACTTTCTATTGCAATCCTTTTTTTCATTTACAGTTTTTGCTAATCTGAATGCCCCTTTGCAATTTTTGTGACATTTCTTATAATTCTGATATTATGGTTCAGTGCACCTACCTTCTGACTTTAAGAACCGGAATACCTGTCTCTTCCTTTCCATTTCCTCCCACCTGTTTATTTAGCCACATTGGTTTAGACTTGTTTATAAAGGTCCTTATCTAACAATGTTTTAGACTGCCCATTTATACAGCTCAGCCCCCTTATAATGCTGTTTTTGGGGTCCAAAGAATCACATCGCGTTATAAGCGGATCGCGTTAAAAATAATGTACAATTGTATGATTTGTACAATAAAGTATTTAAGATACCAATAATCGTGTTGTAAAGTATTCATAAATACAAAAATTGGGAGCCACGCTTGCATCGCGTTATAAGCGGATTCGCGTTATAACAGGGTTGAGCTGTATTCCAATTTTTTTTCCTGCAGAAATGTCATCCCAATGTATTCATTGCAGAATATTTACCAACTACTCTATATTGTCAAATGTACGAAACGTTATCATATTGTTACACATTTCATTCAAGTTTTCTAGAAATTCTAGGCTAAGGTCTGGTAATTTACGGATATCTTTTGCATAACAATTGGTGAAATATTGACACAAAAAAACTAAAATCTATACATTGGAATAAAATATGCATCTTATATTTCCTTCCTTCTTATTACTCCATTTGATCAATCTCTAAATTGCTTCCTGACCTACAATAAATAGTAAATAAACCAAAAGTCATAAGTAAAAATGAAAAATGTCTCTTAATATCATTTTATAGAAATATAACTTAATAAATCAGATGGATTAATAGACTATTAGTTATATTTTCATGTTGATAGTTATATTTTTTAAACCATTGTTTCATTTCCTACTACAGTATACTCTTTTTACTCCAAGGACACTACGAAAGAGGGTAAATACTAGTCCATAACTGTCCTGGTCCCACTGTACTATATTATATAGTTTCAGAACTTTTAAGCACAAGGGTGGGAAAATAGAATTAATATATTTTTGCTAAAGTAATATACTTGCCTATCTTGTATTGTAGGCAACCTTTTAAGAACCCTGACTGATGACAATGTAGTGCGCACACTGGTTGAATTTTTGACTTACCTACACCTGAAAGGTAAGTGCAGCTTCAATATTCTAATTTGGCATATGAATAGTACAAATAAATATTCTTGAAGGAATTCCCAATAGATAAAGGTGGGACAATTTGTTCATCCCAGTTAAATCTTACCCTAATTATGCAAGGGTCTAATTAATGTAATTTTGGCTATAATTAGTACATGTTCCCCATAGGCCAAATTGTTATTTATTTTAAGATTATGATGTGACAAAGATTCCGAAAGCAGCTACATTCGACCTTTAATGCTGCTTCTTAATCGGGATCATAAAAAAAGCAATGTACACTGTGAAAAGAGTCAGGGATTATGTGAGCGGTCTCCATGAGGCATAATGGAAAGATGTGCAATGTATTATTTATTTGTGTGACATTTCAAAGATTTACCATGATAATATTTTATTAAGTTTCACAGAAACAGAACATGTTAACCATCAGACAGTACAGACAGATGTAGCCACGCTATCGTTCCTTGAAGCGACTTTTAAAAATGATTTTCCTGGGAATGTGAAAGCTGCAGGAGATCAATGTTGGCTTACTAGATGCTTTCTTCTCTGTGGCCAGGGAATTGGGCCCACAGACCGGGGGAGTGCAAGGACATCTGTCCCAGGCCTGGCAGAAGAGGGGGCCTACCCAGGTGATCTAGAACCGGAAGTTAGGCCCTGCCGTAGGTACCTGGGTGGGTCCCCTTCTGTTGCTAGATACAGCCTGGATGGACCCTGCTCCACAGGTAAAGGTTCAGGGGGAAGTGAATGGGGGGGACAGGGGGAAAGGAGAGTGCTAGAGAGAAGAGAGGTTGGAGAGAAGGAGAGCAGGGGGAAAGTGAGAGAAAGGGACAGATAGTGAGATAGAGGGAGGTAGAGTGGAAGAGGTGGGACGAGAGGAGAAAGTGGGTATGACAGAGGGTGGGAGTGAGATAGAGAGGTGGGGGAGATTGAGAGAGGGGAACGAGGAGAGAGTGAAAGAGGAGGAATGACAGAGAGATAAGTAGAGTGAGAGAGGGAGTGAGTGGGGGACAGAAAGAGGTGGGGTGAGGGGGAAAGAGTGAGGAAGGAGAGATAGTCAGGGGAGAGGTAGAGAGGGGAAGTACAGTATGTGAGAGGGAGGGGGATACTCACAGGGCCACCTCCCCCAACTCAACAACATGGGGACCCTGGTGGAGACTAAAGTCCTGGGCTCAAGGAAAGCTGTTGGTGGCCTTGCAAGGAATACCCCAGTTCATTTCTTGCAGCATTCCCTGGCCGAAGGGAATCTTAGTCTGGTTAAATCTGTGCATACTGTATATAAACATAAGAATTTTGAAAATCAATGCTTTACTAGCCACATAGGTAGCCAAAGGGGAAGTAGTGGTGTTTGATTTAAATCTTAACCTCTTAGTAGCCATCAGTGGTCAGCTAGTCATGTAAACCCATGACTAGCTGACCACTTGGGTTACTAAGGGATTCATACCTAGTTAAATGTGTAATGTACTGTATCACCTATTCCATGTGGGAATATTTTACCATTATATACATTGGTAAGATAAAGCTAACGGCAGCCTGGAGTAGTTGAAAAAAAATTGCTGTACTTTTTGGGGTTAACCAGGTTCTGATAAATATCAGGACTTGATGACTGGCAACAAAATGTTTAATATGCGGTATTTACAGAATTTGGAATACGACACAATATTTGTATCAGCCGTGGTAACAAATTCATTACGTTTTCCCGTAATAAGCTGATCTCCTTAAAAAAAAAAAAAAAAAAATATCAATTTACTTTTGCTTATGTAGCCCTCTTTCTGACACTCTAAAGAGACTACGGGTACTGCACACACCTGTGGCTCCAGGAGATCTGATCATCCGCTAGCTGGGAGCCTGGGGTAACACTTTATACTAACGGCAGCGCCTCCACTTACCCAGGATCCCCATCATGTAAGATTCCCCTGGGCAAGAAACATATCCACACACATATGCTTGAACGGACTTTACTGTAATCACTAATACCTTATCACTTATCTTAGCACTTAGCATTGGCAACCATACATAACACACTGATAACTGGCAATGTCCTTATAACGTTAGTGGCTCGGCCATGCTTCTAATGAGTAATGTCTCTGTCCCGTCACCGCGTGCCCCACACCGTGTCCATGTACTGTAATGTATTTGTATAGGCCCAGTCCTTTGGCTACTCCACTAGTGTCCAGAAAGAGTGTTCCCTAAGGCGGGAACAGCGCCTGTTGACCGGTGTTGGTGCACTTGTGGTAAAAACCTTCCGGTCACTGCGGTGACCGGTAACAGCTTCGAAAAGGATCCGTCGATCCAATGCTTTGCTTCCTGATGTCGCAGTGTCCAGTCGTCTGGTCCCAGATGACTGCAACAACCGCAACTCTGCACCTTTGTCCCTAACTGTTACTCAATAAGGGAATAACGCTACCACTATAGGACGTCCCTGCAGCAACTCACTCTACGGTGGCTCAGGGATTATCTTAGGGGCCTGCAGGGAAGATCTGTCCTATGCAGGCGGGTCACGGACCCCCTGCACCCACACTACCTCTTCCTCTGCCCTCCGGTTCCCCTCTGCCTAGCATGGTCTCTCCCCCACGCTTCCCTTTCCTCCTCCCGCAATTCCAGCCCCCTGATTGGCTCCCGGCATCAGGTGACTGCCCTAAAGCTCATGGGAGTTGTAGTACACCAACAGAGCCTTTCCCTTATTGGCCCGTCGTTTGCGGGCTTGTATTGCGCATGCGCGACCTCTCTGCTCTGCCAGTGCCTTCCGATTGTTGCGTAATAAACATGGCGGCGCCCTATACTGTTGGGCCGCCGCGGAACCTTACACCATTCTCCCCGGGCACACACTGTAACCGCATAAGGTACCTAACACACCCCTACACTTATAATAACGCACTTTTGGCCTAACATACTGTAATGACTCTAGGCCACTGTTTGGTAACATTTTACAAAAAGCTTACTGATTCAGCAACATTTTTAGCCCTATGAGGCTTGGCGAAACGTTTCACAGGGAATTGCAAACGGGGGGAGGGACATGCTTAACATTTTGTGAATGCATTTTGGACAGTTTCACACCTCTGTGGTCAATAGGAGAAACCTATCAGTGTGCTTAGAAATGTCCACCCAGAAATTTGCTTTCAAATGGGAAAAGATCACAGGACAAATCGGACAAATCTCCTACAGTATGTTACTCGCACATAGGGAGAGTAATTTACCTAATTAGAAGTTGGACTCTTAAGGATTTACAGTATGTATTTTTTTGCAACCGAATCTACTACAGTATGTGGTTTTTGTATCAAGGCAGTTTCACACTGCACCTAAGTATTAAAGCATTTTGATCCATATTTTTGTCCTGGCTGCCCTAGGTTGCACCCTGGGGAGAATCGGTAGGAGGAGTTAGGGAGGAGTCACATGGTGCACAGATTATAATGAGATGTATTAGTCTGTGTCCCTCTGTGCCATTCCTTTTGCTTTTTATTTACCCCCAAAAATCCTCCATATTTGAAGAGACGTAAGTTTAAAAGTCTGCATCAGATGTGAGAAACTATTATGTATGCTACCCCTGTACTCCAGAAAATGGAATAGTGCATCTAAACACACTTTTCTCTATGCTAATTTGTTACATGGACCCCTAAATTACGATGTATGTTACATGGCATGTCTTTTACTTAACAATTAAAAAAAACAATATACATGTAAAAATAATACAAAAATGACGTGTTATTTAGGAAATACAGATGTACAGATGCAGTCTTTTTTATCTAGCAGTGTCTGTGGGCATGGGACGGAGCACATTGCGCTAAAGCAAGGATACTCTGCAGGGCAGTCCATAGCAAGCTGTAAAGGTGCATCGGGATTAACACAGCGGGGGTCCCTGTGTCTGAATGGGACTCGCGCTATGTGAGTCCTAGCGGGCTGCACTTGTCTGTAAGAGACCCGCACTAAGAGTGAGACTGAATCCGTCACTCTCACTGTGCGCCTCTAATAGGCGATCGTGCGTCTTTTATTTTAACAGTATTGAAGCAGGGGGTCTCCGGAGCTGAATCGGATTAATCGGATTAATTTCAGGTCCGGGGAGCCCCTGCTTCCTGAGTTACAGGCCCCGTTATGGGGTGCCGGTATCTCCCTGCATTGTTTAAATTCTCCCGCATCATGGCCCACATGACCAGGACATTTAAACAATGCAGGGAGATACCAGAGGCCCCAGTATGGGGTGCTATCTCGGGAATCAGGGTGTCCCCGAGGATGAAATCAATGCGATTCAGCTCCGGAGACCCCTCGCATCAATACTGTGTTATTAAAATAAAAGCTGCGTGATCGCCTTTTTCGAGGCGCGCAGGGAGAGTGACTGATTCAGTCTCACTCTTAGTGCGGGTCTCTTACGGGTGCAGCCCAGTAGGATTGACAAAGCACGAGTCCCATTCAGACGCAGGGACCCCCAGTGTGTTAATCCTGATGGGCCATTAAGTCTCCTTACTGAGACTCACGAGCACACATGAGCACAGATGAAAATAACACAGAGTAGAAGTGGAGGGCAGTGCGACTGACCCAAGGACTACAGTACATTGATAGTCAGCGATATTGCAATCCGTGGCGTGCTGCCGCGTGACATACACAATGCACCAGCGGTAGATGTGGACACTGTTTTAATCAGCCATGGGTAAGAAGGTGGTGAGCCTATTGTGCTATTTCACCTACAGGACCACGCCACGGGTTGCAATTATGTTGGCTACATCTGTATTTCCTAAGAGATCTGTATTTCTGCCAGCGATGCAGAAATGAATCCTTATAAGTAATGGTATAAATTAGTATTTTTTTTAGGGAAGTAGGGCAGCTTTCCATCTCTTCAATCCCATGTAAAGCTGCGTCCCTGCTGGTGCTGAGAACTCCAACTGTCATTGTGGGGATAAGAAAAGGAGGGTTGGTTGTACTGCTGAAGTGCTGTCTTTTGAGTAGTGAATCTTCCCTTTCCTCCCCCACCTCTATGGGCTGCCTTAGTGCCAATCTACCTGGATAATCTCTCTCCCCCCCCCCCCCCCCCCCCGCCCAATAAACTGACTGGGTTGATACTGGTACATTTGCAGTCATTTTGGGGCTTAGAGTCCTATCAGGTACTCTGAGAGGAAAGCTATGTCCGGTGGGTGCATCGGCACAAGGGCTTTTGTGCACTGTGTCCCCATGCGCCGAGTGTATCGGCCAGACGCACCCATCTGACATCAGTGGAACTTGGGTTGAGTCTATTTCTACAGTGGGGAAACAGGCATCTGTCCCATTCTGTGGTAAGTGCAGGTAGTGCTGTACATTTCTTCCTCATTGTCTTACATTTTGTTTTCCTTTTAAATCTCTCCTGAGCTAAGAAAATAGTGATTGAAGAGGCTCTGTGGTACCCACTTTTGAGCAAGCACATTCTGAGGCAGCTAAGAGATCCAGATCTCAAACCTCACTGTATATGGTCTCTCACGGGTCAGGTAAACATGTAGAGGATGAAAGACATTTTAATTTATTGAGGGATGAAGGTGACATTCCTGAGGAACCTGGTCCATATCAAATTCTGTTTATTGTGAAGATACTTAAGCCCTTGAAAGTAAGGACAACCAAGAAGAACTCAATACCATATACATATTCTCCTTGGAGAAACATAAAAATAATAGAGCATTCTCCTTACATCAGGCAGGTCGGATATAATTTATAAAGATTGGGATGCCACTTTTAAAAGATCCTCGACTCATTCAAATTTGTATTCATTGTATCCTTTTAATGAGAAGGATCTGGAGCTTTGAGGAACTGTACCAAAGATAGGTGCTGCGGTCACTAATTTATCCCACAAGTCAATAATTACCTTAAAGACGGTTCTTTCTTTAAAGGGGCAATCCCTCCTAGGACCAAATTTAACTAATGTAATTCCAGTGACATATTTAAGGCGTCTCACCTTGGTAATTGATACCCTGTTAGCCGCATTTTAAGTTATAAGTATTTGTATTTATTTGTTAAAGTTAGTCTTGGGAGGAGTTTTATTTCCTCTGGCTGCTCCCTTTTTTGTGATGTCATTGTGTGTTGTACAGCTCGATTCCCCTCCACCTCCCTTTCACTTTATTGGTTTTCTGATAAGGACAGGGTGGGGTGAAAACACTTCATTGACAAATCCCAAAAAGGCAGAGGCATTATGAAATGCCATTCAAGAATTTCTGTATGTATGTATGTATGTATGTATGTCTTTATATATATCGCCATTAATGTACATAGCGCTTCACAGCAGTAATACACGTGACAATCATATTTAAAAAAAATGATATAAATAACACAAAGGGGAGAAGTGCTTCAGACATAAAAGTAATATTTAGGAAAATGAGTCACTGCTCCGAAGAGCTTACAATCTAATTTTGTTGGTAGGAAGAACGTACAGAGACAGTAGACAAACAATAATCCAGCAGTAACATATACTGTAGTTCCAAAGAATCAAGAATGAAAAGGTTTATTTAGAATGAGTGCAATATAAGTTCCAGGCACTTCCCTTCGGGATATTGACTGATCTCCTCAAATATTCACAAAGGTCATGGTTACAGTGGCTGCATGTCTGAGATGACAAGGTGTTTTTTCCTTCCTCATCTAGATAACTGTGGGATAAAAGTAAAGACCGGAAAGAGGCAAAATGAGTAGTTTCCACCCCGCAGAACCTAGGGTAGATTATCAATTTACAGGAAATTATATTTCAGGGAGCAAGCAAAAATATTTGACATAAATTCCAATCCATGAGCAGAATAATATATGAGAATTCTATGTCTCATGAGCGAGTTAGTCGACATAATGACTTGGCCCGATTGTATTCAAGAACATTACATTACAATTTATTGACAATATGGGACAGAATTTAAAGAAACGTACATCAAAGTGGGAGCTCCTCAGGAGTCCGGAAAATATTTTAATGTTACCTTACAACCATTTATCGTATTGATACTTATAACGCATATCCACAAAGGTGATGTGTTATGATGCCCTCGTGTTAATGTGAAAAATGTTGCTTCGATACATTTCACGGATGCCTGGCTTACTAATAGGCAAATCATATGCTAATAAGCCTTTTACCTTACAATGCAGATCCTCAAACCTCTGTTAATGTTAGCGCATGGAAATAATGCCACGATAATTTGCTTCCAATCAGCATCTTTGACATAAGATCTGTGACAAAAGAAATGCTACATTTACACAATTAAATTGTTCATTAACCAGTACATATATTTTTGGCAATGGCTACGACAAATAAACGGAAGCACCCAAAGTTTCCAAACTCCTCTCAGGGACAGAAACCAATATGATCCCAGGTACAAAAAATCTCAGGGCAGATTTTTTTTAAGCAGCTATGAAGTTGATTTGCTCTGCAAATCTCTCATAGAATGACACAAGCCAGGGGAAGCCACAAAAGATCTTATAGCTTCCTCAAACCACTACAACCACTCTCATTGTACTGCTCAAGGAACAGAGATCCAAAGGCATTAGCGATGGATGCCATGAGCTACCCTACACTTCATCCCATTTCAATGATCCAAAGGGTCATATCCAAGATATAGAACTACGGTTATTTTTATTGAACCAGTATGGCCCAGTTTGCACTGGTATGCAGATCTTGGTCAACTTAGGAGTCTGTGGTTGCTCCTGGCAGTTCCAAATCTACAATCTAAAGGATTATTTCATCCAATTTTCAAGGCATGGAAATTGAAAGGCAATCACAAAAAAACTAAACTTGCGAGAGAAAACTATTAGCCCCCTATTAGCAACAAGAAAGGTAGTAATATTTTCAATTTATCACAGAATTTGAAGATCAGGCTTGTTGCGGTAGAAACAACATTGTTTTGCTGAAGGCTACCAGCCTACAAATCATCAACTTCCTGCAACAAAGTCCCTAAAAAGACCTCAAACCTGATTCCATTAAAGTGCAGGTGTCGGCATTGGGAACTCTATCAAAACCCCATTTCCTCTAACTCTCTCATCATGAGGTTCAAGCTGCATCTAAAAGCCATTTAAGATGAAGGTCTCCAATCCTAGTCTGGTACTTTAACATTGTGCTGGAATCACATACCTCAATTGGGACACTTAGCATTAAAGAGGATTTTCTGGTAGCTAACATGTCAGCCAGAAGAGTAAAATGCTTTAACCTCTTCTCTGTACGTACATATCATCCCATCAAGATAAAATCACCCTGAGGACTGTACCATAGTCTAGATCAACGGTTATCTCCTCATTACACATAAACCAGGATATTCTGGTACCTTTGTTCTGTTTAAATCCTCAGAACAAAGACAAAAGGAAATGTCATACTTTAGATGTGGTCAGAGTTTTCAGAATATACCTTGATTGTATGAAGGACTTTAGAAAATTGGGCAGACATTACCCCATTGGAAAGTCCCTAAAAGGACTCCATGGTTTCCAGTAGTTTAATCTCTAGATGGATAAAAAAAAAAAGTATTTAATTAAAATTTAATAATAAATTTAATATAACTAAATTAGGTTTTAAATTAGGTTTGCTCCCTAGACAAGTAAAGCTCTGGGAAATACCACTCATTTATGGCTGCTATGGGGGAATGCAAAGGAAAGGAGGAAATGTTTTCATGATATTTGCCTTTCCTTAAGTCCCACCATGACAGCATATTTCCGTTCCATTTATTTTTACCTGCCGCCCATGAAGTAACAGGAGTTATTAGACTGTATATATCTATATCTATATTTGTGTTGTCTGATACAGTAACTGTGCTTGTTCATAACTCGTGGAATCAGAAAACTAGAGTTGAGAGGAAGGGGATGAGCTACATACACCCAGATGCTTTCTTTTTTTATCCTGTTTCAATAGGCGGTGTAATGTTACCCATTTGTTTAAACGTAGCCAAAGTTTGATGGCACTAGATTCAAGACAAATAATGTTTATAATATTTTCTCCTTTTTGTGACTGAGGAGAGGGATAAAATAACTTGTCCATGGTTCGCATTTTCTATTCACATCGGTCCATTTTTGTGTGTTATTGTATCTCAAGAGTTTCATACTAATAAAGTACTACAAATTAAACTCTTCCGCCAAGGAATATGTTTAACAGTTGTTAGATTCTTTCATTGAACTGCTTTGCATTATTATTGCAGTTAGAGACTGAATGGATTTAGTGCTGTAGGATATTACCGTCATTTAACTATTCATAAGGATGGTGTAATACACGATTTCATCACTAGTAGCTTGTTCTCTAGTCAGCGTCCACATTTCATACAGTATGTCTCCTCTCTTCTTTATTTGCAGAGTCTGGCGTACTTGACAATCTAACCTCGCCAATGTCATCAGAAGAAACAAACCAATCATGAAAAAATATATATACTTTCTTTGATTGTATACTGAATTACTTTCCAGAATGAAAATAACTAATCAAATTAATGTTTATGGTTTCTACTTATTTTTCATAATTTCCCACTTATAAATTTGTCTGTATAACACTACAGTGTATTTTTGCTTAAGCAAAGGTAAGCTACACTACAGTATAAAATAAAAAATAACACCTGCTGTCTTTTTTTTTTAAATTTGAAATATATCTAAACCAATAGTTTAAAGGACTGCTGGTAGCTTGATCAAGAAATTACAACGTAACAACAATATCGATATGAAGATTCATCTGTGTGAACAAACCCCGTATGCACTCGTTATCAGCATCGTATTTATGTGATATGTGCCTATCACCATCTTGCTTATGTACTATCAAATGCATATAGTTTTGATGGTGAGATAGTGGGGGGAAAGAGGAGGGCTTTTCACAAATACAAGGTACTCCTTTTAAATAGGCTGAAGGTGGTCTTTCTGGCAACATGTAATCTGTTCTTTTGTAGGTATTTTACTGTACATATCGACATTGGCTTGATAAATTACACTTAATAAATTAAAACCTGCAAATATATTATGCATAGTATTAGTAAATGCTCCCATTTTGTGTTCCAGTTAATTTAGGGAGTGTATAATTATACAACACTGATTTACATACCAAAACCACAATGGAGCTTATTCTTTACAAATGGCACAATATTTTCCTAGCCACAACACATCTTGTTTACTAAGCAGCAGACATAAGAGTGAAATGCTAAACTTTGTTGATATTTTTCTCACATTTGCTGCATAAACTCAGTGGATAAAGACAAAGAAAAGTGGCCAAAAAAAAAAGAAGTGGTTGAGAAAAGAATTTGACCCATGTCGCATTGTTCCAGTATTTTGTCTTTCTCTGCTCCCCTTTACATAACCCTGTATTGTAACTCCTAGTTCTTTCTAATATTTTGTTTTTTATTAAAACATTTTTTTGTACTTTTCCCTTAAGAAGAGAAAAAGAGCTGGTTAGTGAGTTTATTTTTACGGCTAGCGGGAAAGAATCTGATTGGTTACTTGTGACAACACAAATGGTTGAAGGTATGTGTTAAAGGAAGAGCACTGTGACACGCCCTACCTTTTAGTTTTCAGGGGTTAGGGACACTCAAGTTATTGTAGTCCTGCCATGGGTGCATACAGGATCAAGAAGCCAGTAACCTGTATGTAGTAAAGGAAAGAAGAATCCAGGCACTCCAATAGTCTTTGGAAAATAATTGTTTTTTTATCCAAGCCGGATAAACGCTTCAGTCCTCTCTGGGACCGAAACGTTGATCTGGCTTGAATAAAAAAAAAAATGATCACTACAGTACAGACCATTGGAGTGCCTGGATTCTTCTTTCCTTGACTTCATACAAGTTCCCTTCATTGCTACTTGATCCTGTATGCATCCGTGGCTGGACTACTTTAGTGGGAGTGGACCAAAATGTTATTTCAGACAATTTATAAGAAATAGGGACCATTCAGCAATTTGCCACTAATCTCTTTAGAATAGCCACCTCAATACTGTGATGTCAACATGACGAATTACCGTATATTCCTTTCCCAGTCTGTATTCATTTGGTAATTTTTAAGAGACAAAAAGACAAGTGTAGCCAGATGTATGGCATGGTGAGCATTATCAGGTGTAATGAGCCATGCAAAGCATCTTTAAACTTTCTGCAAAAACCAGATGTACAGAAGAAAATGTGTACAGACTTTAGTGAAGGTTCAAATAAAAAATAAAGAAATATATTAATAAAAGAATAAATAAGCAAGCTTTATTTGTATGTATGTATGTACGTATGTCTTTATTTATATAGCGCCATTAATGTGCATAACGCTTCCCAGTAGTAATACACGTGACAATCATATAAATAACAACAAATAACAGATCATGGGAATAAGTGCTTCATACTAAAATTAACATTTCGGAAAAGGAGTCCCTGCTCCGAAGAGCTTACAATCTAATTGGTAAGTAGGAAGAACGTACAGAGACAGTAGGAGGGCATTCTGGTAAGTGCATCTGCAGGGACCCAAGTTTTATGTATCATGTGTATAGTATTAGCCACGGTGCTACTCATATGCTTCTTTAAGCAAGTGTGTCTTCAGGTGGGTCTTAAAGGTGGATAGAGTGGGTGCTGTCAGGTATTGAGGGGAAGGGCATTCCAGATGTGTGGGGCAGTCAGTGAAAAAGGTTTCAGGCAGGAGAGGGCTTTAGATACAAAGGGGGTAGAGAGAAGACATCCTTGAGCAGAACGCAAGAGTCGGGATGGTGCATAGCGAGAAATTAGGACTGAGATGTAAGGAGGGGCAGAAGAGTGTAAAGCTTTAAAAAAGAGGAGGAGAATTGAGTGCGAGATGCGGGATTTGATAGGAAGCCAGGGGAGTGATTTCATCAGGGGAGATGCTGAGACAGATTTAGGAAAGAGTAGAGTGATTCTGGCAGCAGCGTTTAGGATATATTGTAGGGGAGACAGGTGAGAGGCAGGGAAGCCGGACAGCAGGAGGTTACAGTAATCGAAACAAGAGAGAATGAGGGCCTGAGTGAGAGTTTTAGCAGTCGAGTAATAGAGGAAAGGGTGTATCTTGGTAATATTGCTGAGGGAAAAGCGACAGGTTTTAGATACGTTTTGAATGTGAGAGGAGAATGTGAGAGAGGAGTCGAGTGTGACCCCTAGGCAGCGTGCTTGGGATACTGGGTGAACTATAGTACTTCCAACAGTAATGTGGAAGGAGGTAGTAGGGCCAGGTTTGGGAGGAAGTATGGAGAATGTGAAGGAGAAGAGGGTGGTCCCCGGTGAAATGCTGCAGAGAGGTCAAGTAATATGAGTAGAGTGTAATGACCTCTGTCTTTAGCAGCATGGAGATCATTAGTTATTTTAGTGAGGGCTGTTTCAGTAGAGTGAGCAGTGCGGAAGCCAGATTGTAAAGGGTCTAGGAGAGAATAGGTGTTCAGAAAATGGAGCAAGCGAGAGAATACAAGACGTTCAAGGAGTTTAAAGGCAAAAGGCAGGAGGGAGACAGGTCAATAGTTAGAAAGACAGGTAGGGTCAAGCTTGCTGATTTTGAGTAATAGTGTAACTGTTGCATGTTTGAAGGAGGAAGGAAAGGTACCAGAATAGACGGAGGAGTTAAAAATGTGTGTGAGCGTAGGGATTATAGCAAGAGGTTTTAGGAGATGGGTGGGAATGGGGTCAAGAGGGCAAGTGGTAGATGGAGAAGAGGAGAACAGCAGTGCCACATCCTCCTCTGTGACAGTGGAAAAAGAGTCAAGGAAGGCAGTACCAGAGTTAGGAAGAGGTGTAGGATGGGAGGAAGAAACAGAGGGGATGTTCTGGCGTATGGATTCCACCTTGTCCTTAAAATAGTCAGCAAAGTCCTGAGGTGAGATTGAGGAAGAAGAAGAGGCAGCTTAGCGTGGTTTGAGTAGAGAGTCAAAGACAGAGAAGAGTTGACATGTGCGTTTTGATTAGTGCATGTTGATTAGTGAAGGAAAGTAGGTTTGTTTAGCCTGAGAGAGGAGGAAAGAAATAAAGTGATAATAGCGCTAAAATTCTAAACTAATCAGTGCTTATCAAAATAGTGACAAGTAAATAATACTTTTATAAGCTAGGCTGCCTGGTAACCTACTGCCTAGGAAGATAAATAAATGCTGCACACTAATAAAAAATCAAAAGGGAATACAACTACCGGTGCTCCTGGTTCAGGATTCTCTGTGTCAATCCAGGGTTAACAAAATGAAGAAAATCAGGGCTCCGTGGATTTGCTCAACACATGGAGCCGTGGCGCCCTGATTTTCTTCATTTCGTTAACCTACTGCCTAGTACAGACAGAAACAGAACATCAAAACAAATTAACCTGGCGCCAAAAAGCAAACAAACTGTGATCTTCTGACCATCAATCAATGTCCAATTGGATAGTCCAGTGGTCCTCGATGAGACTGCACACACGATCTTTCAAACCATGAAACAAAATACAAAAACAAGAAAACAAATCATAGCATATAACTGCTGGGTAAGGGCAATCTATACTGTAACATAACAACATACAACTAAACTACATACAGTAACACAACGCCCAGTGATAGACTAGAACAAGAATTTATTAAAATATAATGAAATATATCATATAAAAATAGGACTGAGACAGCTGATCTTCCAATGGTATAAAATTAGAATCCTACTTACAGGTAGTAGGATTACAATGAGCAGTCAGACACTACAGTCCTGGGTCTGAGCAGAACAAGGGGACACTCAGCCATGATCCTCACTTTGGCGTCGTTGACGTTAACATCCGGGTCTCACTCCTGCTGCTCACATGACCTATCGCAGTCTGGGAAGCTATCGGGCTGGGGTATTCACGCTGACATGTTATAATATATTGGACACACAAAAAGATGTCTCAAGATTAGAATACTTGAGCATGCAAGAAACATTAGACTTGGTCTAGAAAAACATAGTGTATCTATACACTTTAAGATAAAACACAATTGCGATTCTGCACTTCTTAAATATATTGGTATCCAGATTGTCCCTATAGGCAGACGTGGTGGTGGTGATAGGGATAAAATGTTATCCAAACAGGAAAGTTTTTGGCTTGACAAAATGCAGACATTAGCACCACTAAACAAGACAAAGAACAGCGCACAACGCTCATCGTGAAATAAGTAAATACAATTTTATGTTAAAAATGGTTCAAGGTTCTGCGTACATCAACCAAGTGGAAAAAAGGCACAGAATATAACACTGGTATCTGTTACCACTCAGGAACACTGGAACACACAGGGACAGCAGGGATGGATGTCTTAATCCACTTCCGTAGTCTGCATCAAGGTGGTCTGCGGGGTCCCTGTTCAGCACAAGGTGTACTTAGAGAGTACAATGGGCTCACCCACAAGTTCCAGGTAAGTCCGGTTCAGGCTCCGCTGAGACCGGGATCTCCGTTGGTGCACTCACAGCCTCGTGAGACAGCGTCTGACGTCAGACTCGCAGCGCCACACTGTGCGCCGTCGGATGATGATGACGTCACCACGTGTGCGTCAAAAGGACAGAGTCTCTCTGAAAGGCTGCTAAATCACCAGAATCTTGCATACAATACTGAAGAGCATACAGATAAAAGAGTGGTATGTTCCAACGCGTTTCGTAGCGCTAAACAGCTACTTCTTCAGGGGTAAAGATGTTGGGCTAATGATCAAAATAAATACCACTCAATGACCTGTGATTGGCTACCCAGCGGTCGAATGGCAGCCAACCATTAGCTGCACTTAACATACAGCTGTGTGAACAGTTGATTACTCTATTGCTTCAATACTTTAATACAAATATATAAAAAATACACACATAAAATTATATAAAATAAAACAAATGGCAATGAATTAGCTCCATGAGAATACTGAGAGAAAATGTTTGGATAAACTGTGTTTCTCATATCCATGTCTAATATTCCATGTCTAATATTCCTAATGTGCTCTTGGATCCGCACTTTAAGACTCCGCTTAGTGCGGCCCACATACTGAATATTACAGGCACATTCTATAAGGTATATTACATGGGTTGAGTTACTGTTAATGAAGTCTTCGATTTTATACTCTTCATTTGTAATAGCAGATTTAAATGTTTTTCTGTCTGTATGCAGATGTTTACAAACAGAACAATTTCCACATGTGCAGTTACCTATAGGTTTATTAAGCCACAACCTCTCTCTAGCATTCTTGGGGGGAAAATATCACTGGGAGCAAGTGCATTTTTTAAATTCTTATCTTTTCTATAAATGAATTTAGGTGTTTGAGAAATATGTTCTCCAAGGATGGTATCATTACGAAGAATTGCCCAATGTTTTTTAAAAAATCTCTTCAATTTTTAAATTAACTGAATTGTAAGTAGTGATAAAGGGAACTTCTAATTGTCCAACAGGACTTGATGGTATTTTAGATATTCTAGGTGCAATCATAGAGTACCTATTCATACTTCTAACTTTTTCCAAATCTACTAATAGACTTGATTCTGGGTATCCTCTTTCAATAAATTTGAGGAATAATTGATGGGCCTGCTACTCGAAATCCTCAGGGGTACTACAATTTCTTTTTATTCTAACAAATTGGCCCCTGGGGATGTTTGAGATCCATGTTTTCTTGTGGCTAGTAGCCAACAGTATGTTATTCGTATCTACTTCTTTGAAAAAATATTGGGCAATTCTTCGTAATGATACCATACTTGGAGAACATATTTCTCAAACACCTAAATTCATTTATAGAAAAGCTAAGAATTTAAAAAATACACTTGCTCCCAGTGAGCACATTAGGAATATTAGACATGGAATATTATACATGGATATGAGAAACACAGTTTATCCAAACATTTGTTATTGTACCATAATAAAGATCCCTCTACCCTTAGGTTTAAGGGAATCAAAATTGTTTCTAGAGGAAGGAGAGGAGGAGATAAATTAAAAGATCTTTCTGTACAAGAAACCTTTTGAATTTACCAATTGGAATCCCTTTCCCCTAAGGGGTTAAATGAAGGTGTAGACATTTGGTCCCTTTATTGAATGCATGTATTTCTTCTATACCCTGTAGAATATATTCTATATTTAATGGAATGTTACTAATTTTGTGTTTCTATTCTTTCACCTTGATGAAGACTACGGAAGTGGACTAAGACATCCATCCCTGCTGTCCCTGTGTGTTCCAGTGTTCCTGAGTGGTAACATATACCAGTGTTATATTCTGTGCCTTTTTTCCACTTGCTTGATGTACGCAGAACCTTGAACCATTTTTTTTTTTCAAATTTTTTTATTAGGCATTTGTACAACATACAACTTGACAGGTATATCTTGGCTTAATACAGGGTTTTCTGTTTTTTTTCATATGGATAGCCTCGTCATGCCTTCGGCCCCTAGTCCTGGGTCGAGCGGGCAGGCGAGAAGGAGGAAACAGAAAAAGAGAGAAGGTGGGGGGGGGGGGGGGGGGGGGGAGGGTAGGGGAAGGTCTCGATCTCCTCAGCTTACTGTGTGGGGGTTCATCTCACGTCTCACCTGATTCAAGTTACAAGTTAGGTGGGGGTCTGCTTTATTGTGCTATTCGAGTCAGCCATGGCTCCTAGACTTTATAGAAGGATGTTGTTGTACTTTTCAGGAAGGTGGATAATTTTCCCATCAACATTACCTTGTGGTTTCTTTTTTTCACGCTTTGCTTTTGACATCTTCTTCCACGAGGCCGCCACCGTACATCTGGCCGCTATTAGTATGAAGGAGATTAATTTTCTTATTGGTCGGTCTATATTCTCTATTGGCCTGGCCAATAAGTAGGTCAGCAGGTCAATGGGTATTGTGAGGTCTGTGGCCTCTTTTATTATAGATTGTATGGTTACCCAATATTTCTGAATTTCTGGACAGGTCCACCAGATGTGGGCCATGTCTTCCTTTTGTCCGCAGCCTCTCCAACATAAATCGGAGGCCAGAGGGTAGATTTGCTGTAATCTGACTGGGGTAAGATACCAGCGAAACAATATTTTGTAGATGTTCTCTTTAATTGTGGTACATATTGAAGTTCCTGAGGCAGATTCCCAAATACTTTCCCAAACCTCTCGGTCTATAACTATATTCAATTTGGCTGCCCAGGTGAGCATGTAATCATGGGAGGAGGCGTCTGTTGCCCTTTCCAATTCTGCGTAATTGAGATTTGGAATGAGTTGGGAGTTGGGGGTCGTGAGTTTGAATTTAAGTTTAGATTTTGTCCAGATCTCCAACGTATGCCTCATTGAGCCTAATTTAAATTTACTGTTTTGCATATCTTCCTTGTTCAGAGACCATAGGCATGCTGGTAGAGAAGGCGTGCCGGCGTATTTCAATTCTATGTCTAACCAGCAATATTGGTCTGAGTCCACACGACTATTTGCCGCAGCTGGGTGGCTTGGTAGTATCTGATAATGTCCAGGACCCCCAGACCTTGAGGTGAGTAGGACTGCCCTGGCAATCCTTGTTTTTTTACCCTGACAAATAAAGTGGAAAATTTGTTTCTGGATATTCTTTAATTCTGAGCCAGGGATGTGGACCGGGAGAGTCTGGAAGTAATATAACAATCTGGGGAGTATGTTCATTTTGACCGAGATCATTCTCCCGATCCATGATATTTGGTATCCTTCCCATTTATCTAGATCTTGCTTGATTTTCCTAAATAAGGCCGGGTAGTTATGTTGGTATAAGGATTGGTAGTTCCTAGATATATTTACTCCCAAGTATTTGATATATGAGGAACTCCATCGGTAGTTAAAATTTAGTTTAAGAAGTTTCACCTCTGGCTCTGGCAGGTTTAAATTTAATGGTTCGGATTTGTCGCTATTAATTTTGTATCCTGATATTTCACTGAAGTCTATTAGTTCTTTTTGGAGATTTGAGAGGGAAATTTGGGGTTTGGATAGTGTTAGAATAATATCATCTGCGAACAGAGATATCTTATATTGTTTACGTCCAATTTCTATTCCTTGTATATTTACGTTCTCTCGTATTGTGGATGCCAGAGGTTCTATAGTTAATGCAAAAAGGAGAGGAGACAGGGGGCATCCCTGTCTCGTGCCGTTTTTAATGTTAAATCTCTGTAGGCTGCCCCCTGGTTTTACCATTGCCGACAGGTCTTAGTAGAGCCTGCGGACTCCCTCTAGGTATGCGTCTTTGAAGCCAAATTTACGCATGGTACTGTCTAGGAATAGCCAATCGATTCTATTGAACGCCTTCTCTGCGTCTAGACTTAGGAGTATAGCCTTGGTTCCTGTGAGGTGGACATGATCTATTATATTGATTATCTTGCGGGTATTGTCTGAGGCTTGTCTGCCTGCGACAAACCCCACCTGGTCTATATTTATAAGTCTTGATAAGATAGGATTTAGTCTATTTGCTAGAATTTTACTATATAGTTTGAGGTCGTTGTTAAGGAGGGAGATTGGACGATAGCTTCCACATTGCATCGGGTCTCTGCCTTCTTTATGGATAATAGCCAGATTTGATAGAGACATTGAGGTGGGGATTGGATTCCCCTCCATAAAATGATTGAACATTTTTAATAGATGCGTGGAGAGTATTGGTAGAAATCTCTTGTAATAGATATTAGTGAAGCCGTCTGGGCCAGGGGACTTAGAGAGTTTTAATGCTTTGACCGCCTCTTCTAATTCTTCTTTTGATATCTCCTCGTTGAGGACTGCATTTTCCTCTTCGGTTAATGTAGGGAGATGGCACTTATCTAGATATTTTTTTTTATAGTTTCTGATGCTATTGGTTCAGGTCGGCCATTCTTGGATCGTAGGTTATATAATTCGGTATAGTATTTAGTAAACTCTGCTGCTATTATATTATCGCTATATTGTATCTCACCAGACCTATTCTTGATCACCGTTATTTGGGCCCTTTTCTTTATGCCTCTCAATCTGCTAGCCAAGAGTCTGTCGGTCTTGTTGCCCTTATCGTAGTACTTCTGGTTTGTCCACTTAAGGGCCTTTTCTACATCTTCTAACTGGGCTTGTTTAAGGTTTAGTCTGGCTGCGGTTAATGACTTGTAAATTCTCTTTGAAGGGTTTGTTCTGTGTGCTTGCTCAATATTGTCTGTGAGCTCCTTAATCAATTTTTGTTTAACCTTTTTAATATGGGATGCAATAGAGATGAATTTACCTCTGATTGCTGCCTTATGTGCCTCCCATAGGATTGCTGGAGAGGTGACTGATCCTGAGTTAAAGAAGAAGTAATCCTTAAGTGAGGTTTTGATTTCCCTCTCTATCTCAGGATGGTTCAGCAAAGAATCATTTAGTCTCCAGGAATAGGAAGTAGTTTTCACGAATGGTACCCTTAGGATCAAGGTGATAGGAGCGTGGTCTGAACAGGTAATTGGGCCAATGTCTGATTCAGTAGAGGCCTCTAGGACATTCTTGGTTACCGGAAAGTAGTCTATACGAGAGTAAGTCTGGTGAGGGGTTGAATAAAAGGTGTAGTCCTTCTGGCCCTGATGCTGGGATCTCCAAATATCTACCAACGAGAATTCATGTAGAATCCCCCTGAACCTTTTCCCAGTGTGGTGGGAGTGGGCTGTATGGGGGCGACCCATTGTGGATGATTTGTCCTCAGCGGGGTTTAGGACCATATTCAGGTCTCCACCAACCAGCATTGATGACAGATATCCAGGGTCAATGCCCTCGAGAACTGTTTTTAGAAACTCCGTTTGGTTCTCATTAGGGGCATATACATTGACCAGGGCAATTGCCGAACCTGCTAAAGAGCCGTATACCACTAAAAATCTACCCTTTGGGTCCACTGTTGTTTTGACATGATTAAATGGAGTGCCTTGTCGGATTAAAATGGCTACACCCCTCTTTTTACTACTAAATAATGCGAAAAAGCACATTGGGAACACTTTTTTTAATAAATTTGGGGGCTCTTGAGATGTGAAGTGGGTCTCCTGCAGGAATATGATGTCACCCCCTGACTTTTTCATATCTTGAAGGGCCAGTCTCCTTTTCCTGTTGTTTTGCAGGCCTTTGACATTGAGCGAACTTATCTTAATCGGGGCCGGTTTGGCCATTGGGTCGTTTTGTGGTGTGAAACCTTAGGACCCCTCCTTTCCCACTGGGGGGGTCTGGATTTTGTATTTTAAGGGCTCTTCACGCCCCAGCAAACGTCTAGGATAGGCATATGTTTCGAGCGAGACGGGCCAGGTGAGCTGAGGAGATGGGAGGGGGAGGGGGTGTCAGGGTCTGCTGGGACAGGGTCAGCAGATGGAGAAAAGAGGTGATTAGGTCCACGTTAGGGCCTAACCGAGTGTCACCAGGTCCACGGGCGACTGGCATTTGGGCTGGGATGCCCTCAGGGATAGTTCCGGCGTCAACGACCTGTGGTCATCAGAGGGGTCTCTTTCGGTAGCACTTTTTCCCCCCTTCTCAGTGATGTCAAATGGGTTTTCTAGTGTTAACTCTCTGGGAAGGGGGGGAGGGCTGAGGAGGAGGGGGGGATGGAGGAAGTGGGGGGGGGGGGGAGGGGCGGGAGGGAGGGGGTGGGGGGTGGGGTGGGGGGGGGAGGGGGGGGGGAGGGGGAGGGAGGTTCTTAGTTTGGTTATACTTTAATCACCACAGCTATGGTATTTGCAGTCTATAACATTATGCGCCTGGGTGATCCCGGTCGCACAGGGGTTTGGGTCTGTGTACATGGTTGACTGGAGTAACCGTGTGTCTCATACGTTGCTCTAGACAACATGAGAGGGAGGGGCGACATGATCCGTCGGGGGAGGGGGGGGGAGATGGGATGGGAATGGGGCGCTGTTGGGCAGCGTTGGAACCTGTTGCAAGAAGCTTTATACTCTGGCCTGACAGCAGTTACTGTTACAGTGGGGACTAATCAAGGCTGCATGGCCCGCAGGTCTATCTGTGTCAGTTCTGCATGTTAGGCATAACAACATATTTAATAACCTGAATAACGTCAATCTCACTAGTTGAGCGTAATAACATGGTTAACAACATAGTTAATAACAATCTTATAAAGTAAATATGGCAATATAGATATCAATATGGGTAGAAAACAGTCCCTTGCGTTTAGCATAACAGTTTAGGCGACAGCATAGTTAAGTTCAGTCCCATTGTTCATCAAATCACCATAGTTAGAATCAGCTCTAAAAGTCAAACATATAAGCATTTTAACACAGACAATATCGGCCCAGGAGGTTAGTCATTATGGCATAGTGATGGACAGTTTCAGAGGTAGGACATAATTAACCGGGGATGCATTTTCTAATCTGTGAATTGGGAGTTAGGCCTTTATTGGTTTAATGGAGTAAAGTAAGCTCCGCCGAGAAGTTTGTGAGTGACTATGAGAGTAGCTGTGGTGCTTAGATAAGCCTTGCGGGATGAGGCGGGGGGAGGAGTGGTATGTCAGCGTTCGCAGTTAGGGCTGTGTAAGGCAAGCTGGATGACTGGGGACTGGGGTGATATTATCTGTAATGGGAGCTGCTGTGTGTAGGATTGTCCAGCCGTGTGACCACGGCTATTGTGGGGACTACATGAGTAGCCGGCATCACAGTCGCTGCCTACTATGCTATGCTTATCAACTTAATTGACCTGGATGTGGTCAGCCTGCTATTTCTCTGCTGCAAGGTTTGAGGTTATACTCTAATATGTGTATGGGGCTTGTCTCAGTGGCTATACTTGTGTTTACGGGGTAAGTGACTTGGATGCGGAGTCCTTGTGGGACGGGGGGGGGGGGGAAAGTGAGGGGGGGGGGTGAGAGGGAGGGAGGGAATCAGGGAGGATATCGCGGAGGTGTATGTGTTCTTTAGGGATTATCGGAGCCAACAGGAATAACAATAACCTTCCTACCATCTTACATGGGAGGGGGAATAGGGGAGTGGAGGGAGTATTATTAGGTTTGCCCACTAGTGATTATTATAGTGATGCTGATCAGCGTTCGTTTGCACGAGTGTCTATAGCTGGTGCCTCAGTCCTGAATTCTCCATGTAAAGTACTTAGTGTTCCTTCACCTCTCAAGCATAGTGTTTTAGTTTTGTTGGGTCTGGTAACGGGTTACCCAGGGCCCCCAGGTGCTCGGTCCAAATTCGTGATGCGCTACCCCATGTTTATTCAGATCTGCCTGTGTGTCAGGATTTTAGCCAGGTGGGCCAGACCGGATTACAGGGTGTTAAGTACTCACGGTTGTTGGAGCGGCCAGCCCATCACCCGGAGGTAGGATCCCGGGTCTTATTCGTTGCCGCAGATCTTGGGGGTTTTGGCAACATAGATAGGTCCCCTGATCTCGGTGGTGCTGTGGTAAGGCTTTGGGTGAATGGTGAGAGGGGGGGGAGTGAAAGAAGACGGAGTGCGCCCCGTCCTTCTCTCATCTCCGTGTCCTCATATGTGCAGCTGAGCTGCACTCCTCTAGTTGCCCCAGTTATCGGCCATCTTGTGTCCACAAGATTCCTTGGTGAAGTAGATGCTGCTGGTAAGGGACGTTGAGGTTGGGTTTGGGTGCGGTCTTCTTCCTCCGTGGCTTCTTCCCTCCTTTAGGCGGTGATATGATGATGGGTTGCTGATCGGCGATGCTTGCTTCTTGTTTACTGCTTGGTCTCGGTGGTCAGCTGGGCTGGTCTGTGACTCAATGAACTGGGTAGAGCAAAGAGCAGAGAAGCGGCTTCTTTATTTGTTTCTCTGTTGCTTCTGTCCCGCGAGTCTTTCCGACGCTCTGATCGGGGGTTCCGCCGCGTCGGGTCCAGGGGTGTCGGCTCTCCAGCTAGGAGGTGGTGTAAGGCTTAATGCCCGGGCAAATTGTTCCATGTCTTCCGGGTGTTTGATGGTAAGGAATTTGCCATTTCACGGCACCAGGAGCTTGAATGGGAACCCCCACTTATATTTGACCTCATTGTCTCGCAGTAAGATAGTCAGAGGTCTTAGTTCCTTACGGCGATTGACTGTGGTTTTTGATAGGTCTTTATAGATTTGTAGGGGGTCCTCTTTGAATGTGATGGGCTCTTTAGCTCGACAGACCTCCATTATTTTCTCTTTAACAGAGTACCTGTGGAGGCGAACAATGACGTCCCTCGTCCGGTTAGGGTCCTCGGACCGCGGTCCCAGTGCGCGGTGGGCTCTGTCCATTTCCAGGTCTTTGTGCTCCAGGTCTCCGCATATTGAAGTGAAAAAATCCAGGAGGTAAGCTTTTAATTGACTGGGGGGCACAGTTTCTGGAATGCCGCGTATCCTAATATTTTGCCGCCGGTCGCGGTTCTTTTGGTCTTCCAGACTGTCACGGAGGCTACTTATCTCTGCTCCCAGTCAGTAGATTTCGTTATCAGCTGATTCCTGAGCTTGCACGGTATCCGCCATTTTAACCTCCAGGGCCGTCGTGCGCTCTGTGAGGCCTGTTATATCCTGCTTGAGTTCAGTGACTGCGGCTCTTAGGTCTGCCTGCAGGGAAGTATGGAGTTTGTCCAACATTGAGGCCATGAGCTCCTGCATGTACTCGCGGGTGACCCCTTCATCTGTGGGGGGGAGCTCTTCAGATCGGTCCCGATCTGGTGCTGCGTGTTTGGGGCCGCGTGCGTTAGTTGAGCTGGCGCCATCTTGGTTTTTGGATGCTGCCTCCGAGCTCCGTGGGGAAGGGGTGAAATATTTTGTGACTCCCTGTGTCGATTGGGCTTTCGGTCTGCCCGCCATTTCTGCCAGTTATGTAGTCCAGGGGGTTCGTTTTTGAGGGAGGAATTTGGGCGGGGAAAGTGCCTATATCGATGAGTTTATGCACAGGTCTGTGGAGCTCCTCTCCTACATGACCATCCTCGTCAGCGTCCTGGCCACGCCCCCACCTTGAACCATTTTTAACATAAAATTGTATTTTCTTATTTCACGATGAGCGTTGTGCGCTGTTCTTTGTCTTGTTTTGTCTAGTTACCCAGGGTCTTGGGCTACCCTCTGTACAGCAGCAGATGCTTATTTGACTGGTAATACAGTTAACATTTAAAATATCCACTTTGGGTTTATAGTGGTAATATTTATTCACTATCCTATCACAAATATTAATTCATTTTAGCGGCGTACTTGTATTGTTATATTTTATTAGCACCACTAGGCCTCAATGAGGAGATTGATGTCTGGTCACTCTATTAAAATTACTATCCGTTTCCATTACTGTAATAATCTAATTTTAACTATGGAATGTTAAAAAACAAATATTCCATAATGGGATATTAACATTCAGATAATTTTAAAATAAAAATTATAAATAAAGTCTGGGTATTCATCCTCAATATGGTTGATGCAATAACAATCCAATATCTGGTTCTATGTATATAGTATATATAGGATAATATACAATATAATATATGAGTTCCCTCCTATGTCCCTTTTCATTCACAATATATTCATTTATGTGATTCTAACATTTAGAATATAAGCCCCATTCTCTTTTTTCCTTCTTATTCGAATGAGATAACTATGTGATTATTCGAATTTTTATATTGTGCACTAATTTTATTTTCTCTTTATTTTTAGAGATGTATGCTATTTATAATATTTAAAAATAAAATTGGTCTGTTGATTTTATATCTATGTATAAAGTATATTGTTATTTCCCTTCCTTATATTTTGTATTGTATACAAAAGGGTTTTTAGTTTAAATTATGCAGCAGCTGTAATAGCTTTCAGTGACGGGCCGTCCCGTCCTCCAACGGCCAATCATGGGAGAGATATAGCTATAAGAAGTGCCCAATGAGAACCTCCAATATTCCCTGACGAAGTATTTTTATACGAAACGCGTAGGAAGAGGGTGCGTTCCAGTCTATGCTCTAAAAGGATTGAGAACGTATTCTTACATCATTGCATCAAAATTGGTGTTTTTATGTGGACATTTCACATCGGCGAAATTTGCATAACCCGCGACGGAGCCTTGATGACGTCATCAGCGCGCTCCCGGAGTCCCGACATCCAGACCCAGTGAAGAGCCTGTGTCGGCTCGCATCTGCAGCAGCAGTACTCCTCTACACAGTGAGACGTGCACTGATTGAAGTGACAGGACGCTTAAGGGAGAAGGGGTTTGATTCCTTGTCTGGCCTGAATAGACGTGACGGGATGCAGTAGCTTATGTGGTAACATGTCCCTAACATGTCATGCCAATATTTTAATTGATTGATTGATGTACGTGTAATACTTACCCGCCGATTTATATCAATACATTATTTATTTACTACACTACGAGGTTTTGCACTGTTTTATCTTTTTGTTTTTCGCTTTGGTACGACGGTTTGTGGAGCCAATCCATGAGCACAGCAGCAGCAACCTCCTTTTAATCACTTGATTGTTAACAGGTTTCAAGAGTATATATATATTTTTTGACGCAATAACACAGCACTTTATTTGGTTTAATACTCACCATCACCAACAGTTGATGTATATATGCACTATAATTTGCACTATATTGGGATATTGGTACTTGCTTATCCAACTATATAAATAATTAAAATCACAGAATTCTGAGCGCAGATCACCGGTTCACATTTGTATGTAGATTTGAAAGGATAGATCCAAACGGAAATATACAGTAAGCCCAATGCTAAAAATACATATCTCACGGCTGATAGTAATCATTCTAGAGCTTTGAAAAAAGGCATTCCAACAGGTCAGTTTTTGTGATTAAAAAGACTTTACTCTACTGACGAGGCCTTTGAGACACAATCTAAAGATTTGGCCTCTAGATTTTCAGCCAGGGAATATAGTGAATCTCATATCAGTGAAGCTCCCAATGAAGCTAAATTGAGGGACAGAAAAGATCTTCTACCGATACACCGTAAAAGACAGAAACGGACGTCATCAGATGGAGAGATCTCTACACCTCTATTTATAACACAACAAAGTAGACAATCTGATCATATACGATCCATTGTTAATAAACATTGGGATACGTTAATGTTAGACAGGGATTTAAGTGTCATCCTCAAAGATAGACCGAAATGTGTATTTAGAAAGCTAAATCTTTATCATAATTTCTTTCTCCAAGTTTGTTTGACCCTAGAGCGAATTCTATTGAGGTTAAGAATATCCCAAAAGGCTTTCACAGATGTGGTCATTGTGTTGTATGTCAATATGCAAATCCAATTATGAAAGTAAAATGTATTAAACCAAAAATTGATTGGCCTATCCAAACTTTGATCAGCTGCAAATCTAGCTATACAGTAAACCTTTTGACATGCGAATGTGGCATGGGTTACGTTGGATGGACTATTAGGTCTCTTAAAAAGAGGGTAAGGCTGAGGCCACGCTGCTGCTGAGCTCGCTCATGCTTGGAGAGCGGTGATGTCACCAGCTTACCAAGCATGAGCGATCACTGTCCTGCAACATTTTTAGAGAAGGAGCAGGGGGCGTGGCTATTATGGGAGGGGCTGTGTCATTGGCTGTATAGGGGCTGTCTGTGTTTCTGTATCTGTGTCTCTCTCTCTCTTTCTCTCACACTTCACCCCTCTCTCGCTCCCTCTCTCTCTCTCTCCCCTTGCTTTCTCTCCCCCTTTCTCTCTCCCCCCCCTTGCTTTCTCTCCCCCCTCTCTCTCTCCCCCTTGCTTTCTTTCCCCCTCTCTCCCCCTTGCTTTATCTCTCCCTCTCTCTCTCTCCCTTCTCCCCCCTCTCTATCCCTTCTCCCCCCACCACACAACTCCGTTTGCCCCCCCACCACAGCAGCAGCAGCCCGTTTGCACCCCCACCCCAGCAGCAGCCCATTTGCCCCCCCTCCCCCACAGCAGCCCGTTTGCCCCCCCACCCCAGCAGCAGTAGGTAGTCGGTTTGGCCCCCCTCCACCATCAGAGCAGTAGTAGTTGTTTGCCCCCCTCACCCCAGCAGCAAGTTAGTTGTCGTTTGCCCCCCCCACACCAGCAGCAGTAGTTGTCCGTTGCCCACCTCCACACAGCCGCAGTAGTTGTCCGTTTGCCCCCCCCCACCCCAGCAGCAGTAGTAGTCCGTTTGCCTCCCCCCCCCTCTACCCCAGCAGCAGGAGTATTAGTCACTTCTCTCTGCTCCCTCTCGGCTAAAAATGCATGTTGTGTCATGTGACCCTGCCTATCAGCAACAAAAGTACTATCACATTGTTCCCAAGCACAACGCTGGGAGAGTTAGGTGTGCCGTACGCATGACGCGCGCGAAGCACAAGCCGGAGAGGGGATTGTCACGATAACATTGCAGAAGGTAAGCTCCTCCTTGCGCCAATGCATCCAAGCACATAGCATAGCTCAGCGCCAGCGGGGACTCAGCCTAATGGAGCATGTCCGTGCTGTGAAAAAAAGTGATCTATCTCACCCTGTTTCCAGACATTTTGCCATCTGTCCACAGTGTGGCATCAAGAACTTCACATTTTCTGGTGTTGAACATGTTCATGCCCCCCCCCCCCCCCTCGTGGAGGGGACCGATTGGCCATGTTGAATAAACAGGAAATGTTTTGGATTTTTTGTTTAGATACACTACATCCTTTAGGTATCAATATTGATTGGGAGCTCAAACATTTTTTGTAACATCTTGGTAACATTTTTATGACGGTTATATATCTTTGTCAGCGTTTCATAGTGATTATGCATTTTCTATTGGATTTACGTTCATTCTCTTTATTCCATATGTCATGTTTTCACATATGTTCTTCTTTTTTTATTTTTCTGCGTTTGCAATCTTTTTTATTTTGGGTGAAGTCTTTTAATAATTATATTTTCTCTATCTACTAATAT
>CM071579.1:402847-437193 GCA_036426205.1 Ascaphus truei
GTATTTTGAATAGAAGAGAGCTTTACTGGATATTCACCCTTCAAACCTGTATCCCGTATGGTCTAAATTCAGACTGGGATATAGGTTCTCTTCTACTGGAGGAGTACCCCTCTTTCAAACATATTTTGTGTTTGAATATTTGTTAGCAGCACGTGCACAGATTATGTAGTTCAGTTAGTTACAAACCCTGGATAGCGTAATTACACATACAATATAGAATATATAGCCGTAAAAGATTTCATCTCTATATGTGTATTTAAATAATCATTCGCTATGTAACTGGTTTGCAATCCTAAATTCAGTCTCATTCTCTCATAGGTTCAGAACTTACCTGTATTATGGTAATGTTAAGTTGTTTATGCCAAGACATACTAATATCCATAAAAGTTTCTGACACCTACACTACAAACATTACACAAATTCATTAAGATCGAATTGAAATTATTTTCTCCAAGGTTGTCACTCAATCATGGATTGATCATATATTGATCAATTGCCTTCATGATATGTTGTTTTTTTTAAAAATTACCATTATGTTTTAATCATTTTTTTATTGTCTTTTCTTGTTTTTATTTTCACTGTAGATTGGAGAGTGTTACTGTCTATGTTAATAAAGTTGTTTCTATTGTATTGTGCCTCCCCAGAGCCGAATGGACCTAGTTGCCTAGCAATGGGAGGCATTGTGACGTGCTTACGTCACGCGCGCGGCGTGGTGACGTCGCACGCACTGTAACATCTAGGCGGAGGGAGGAGGAGCACTGGCAGTTCTTGTGGACATTTACACAGACACCATGCTCCCCCCACACGAGCCTATGCGTAGTGACGTCGCGCGCCTGGTGCGGCTATGCACCCCCACTGCAGCAACCGACGGGATGACGTCGCAGGTCGCGGGGTTAGCACCCGAGACACGTGACGCACCCGGAAGTCTTCGCGACTGGTCCGCGCGGCTTTGGGGTAAGTATAAATCACACTCTCTTTAGAAATTGTGTATTCACCTTGATAAAGGACCACTAAGGTCTGAAACGCGTTGGTGTGTTTTGTAACTGATTTTTGAGCCATTAAATAGCTTTATTTTGGGAACGCATACCCTGTGGTTTATTGGCTGTTTTTTACAGCATTGGAGATAGTGCTCCGTTCTTTTCCCTCTCCCTGTCTGTGAAGATTTCTACAACGGAGGCACATTCAACCTGGAGGTGCTGGATATCTACAAGGACTTTCTTTTCATCGTGGAATCTGCTTTCCCAAGTGAGTCCGTTCCAGCTTTGCCTCAATCAATATCCAGGGATCATCAACTGGTAACTATCCTTATCTCATTGCCTTGTGGGATAGCTGTTTACCTGATCCAATAGGACATATACATATCAACAGGTTGTCTTCCAATTCATTATATATATTTTTTTCAAACTACACAATTGTCTTGAGAGCATCACACATTTTCTTCTATGCATTATAGTAGACAGGTGACAGCTGGCCTACTACACCTGTAGTTGACAGCTGCTGAAGCTGGTAATCACGTTGGTAAGCATGCTGGTTAGAAATCAGGCTGGAAATTTTGCAGGTAATCTGGTGGGGACATGTAGCAAGGATTGCCATTCATCAGGTTTTCACTGACGGTCGGACTGTTATTGTAAGCCACTGCTGGTGCCGGTGCTGGTGCCGGTGCTGGCACATTGCTGGATTGGGATAGACGAATCTTATATGGATTAAACCCGACCTTTCTCCTTTTGCAGTTGCCATGTTCAAACATACTGTAAAAATCTGGGATCACACACCAATACCCTCTTCTATCTCCGGGAGGAGGGGCAATGCGAAAAAAACACTGATCGTTACTTAAGGTTTGTCTTACCGAATGCGTCCACCCATGAACGTCAGGTGAAAATTTGTAAAAATCATAGTTCGAAATTAAATATTCATATATTTCGGATAAAGTCGCCATGTTATCTGTTGCATATTAAAAATGCATAACTACAGTCAGGTTTTTTATACGTGTATGGTGTACACATGGTGTCCAGTCAGCAATTGTGCAGGGATAAGAATGTAGAAAAACCCACAGCATTGTGTCTTAGATGTTTTTATTATGAAACGTCTACATTTTATAACGTCTTCTAGGACCTAGGTCGATTCCCAATGCACCACTGTAGTACTGTAGACTTGTTTTTTATCTGGTTTTTAAACACCTGCAAATTGACACAGTAGCACAGTACTGTACTGTACACATTACAATTCATTCATTTCTGCCACCTGTCGGATACACAAAGAATTGCGCCCAAAGAAATCAGAATCCAGGTAATTCAAGGAAATCAACGGCGGTAAACATAGGTGTGACTGGTGTGATTGGTGGCATTCACTGCTGCGTTCACGGTACAATAACGTGTGAATGCCGTTTAGAATACACCAAAGTTCATGAAAACGGCTCCGTAAAATGTTCGAATAACAGCTGCTGGATCTGTAAATTACATTTTATGGATTAAAAACAGAGTAAGTTTCTTAAAGTTCTAATTCCTGTGTGCTTCCTTCACAACAACTATTACTTGCAAACTTTGGCTCCAGATTTTAGATGCCGGAATTAACGGAAGGTGAGCACCAGTGAGAGAATGCCTTATTATGTTATTTATAAGTAGCGGTGTGCCACTTTCTCTATATTTTTCAGTATGTAGTTTGCAAATGCACTGTGACACTTTTCTTGTGTAATACAGTATCAGGGTTTTTCATGCTCACATTTGTGCATGGGCTGGAGAGAAATTTGCTGTTTGCATACACTAAACAATGCCATCCACCCTTCTCCCACTTTGCTTCTATCAAGCCTTAACAGCTCCCCCATGAGTTGCATATCCCTTAAGGGGTTAACTACATCAACACATGTTTCTCATGTACTATTTTCATGTCTTCTATGTACCACTATCATGCATAACTTTGTCTTTTTTGTGTCTTTTTTGTTTCCTGTTTTATTTAGGTAATCTCAGATGAGTGTTTATTAGTTTTATTAGTTTTGTAGTTTATATACTGTATTGTCAGTTACTGTATGTGTCATGTTGTGTTTTATATCATGTTGTCATTGTTGCTGAGACTTGGGATTCACTATTAGAGCCATTGCGCATGTCCACCAATGTATTGGGTCTATATACCTTTAAATCGGGACTATATATGTGGACTCTGCATGGCAAAGGAACTATTTTTTTACCCCTGAGGAAGGAAGCGCAGTCTTCCGAAACGCGTAGGGTGGTTTTCGTCTGCACAGCTGCTACCCCATCACCCACTACACCACCTGGACCCACTCCACGGTCACCCCGCGGTTGCGGTCTCCGGTTGCGGCGAATGGCACACAGATCCGGATACACATCTGATTACTGGGCTGCTGCTATCGACGCGTATCCTGCTACCATGTGGAGCACGTGACGGCGTCTCTCCCAGCACACACCAGCCGGAGAACTCGAGGAGTAGAGGTCCGCGGCAGAACCAACAGCAAGGGATTCTCCCTGAGCTCAAGTCAGACGCCAGGACACGTGGTGTGGCCCGCAAGAGAGGGGATACTCTCCAATATATCAATTGCCTGTACCCTTTGAGTGTCTGGTAAGCGGGCATTTCTCCTGTGGCTGCGGTGCAAACGTGACCCTTCATTTTAATGTCGTTTTATTAAATGTGATACTTTTTATATAACAGTCTTTTGTCTCAGCATATGTTTGTCTAGCAGTGTTTAGTGTTCTGTTAGTTACTGTATTACACTACACTATGTCTGTTTTTGTTTCTTTTGCATGATTCACTGTCTTCATTGGAAGAGTTCCAGCGGAGTGCATCATTTTACTGGTTGTATAATACATTTATTCACTTATATATGTTGTTGACCCAGCGCCATAGATATAACATTTGTTTCTGGTTCCTTATCTGACCTGGGGGGTCAGAATTATATCACAGGCTGTGGGTCCCTCTCAATAAGATTAGCGCTACCTTTTTCCTTGTCCAGCTCCCCCAGGCTGCCAATGACTTTTTTTTTACAGTACATTCCTTCTGTCTTTGGCTCAAATGTGTCTAAAAACTAACTCAGGCCTCCCCTCTTCCTCTCAGACCACCGCCTCTTAAATTCCATTTCTAATCAAGTGACGCGCATAGCCAAAGCGTTCCATACACACGCATGCGCAAAGAGACTTAGTGACTTAGGGAGCTATGCACTAAGCAGTGAGCTTTTGTGCCCGATTGGGAATTTTTGACTCTCCCGTTATAAAGTGAAGCCAATTGCGGAATTCCCTAACAAGTGAAACGCATTGTGGTCCGTGCGGCCAAAATATGTCTGATCGCGCAAGCTGATTTCCCTCCCCCTGCTATCGTGCTTAAACTTGTAAAGCGCGATAGCTGATAGAAAAAAAAGCCTGTAAGAACTGCATGGAGACGCTGCGTCTCCATGCACGGCTCTTACAGGAGATCGTACTGTAAAAATATACATTATAATAATAGTGTACATGTGCAGGGGGTCTCCTGAGCTGAACCGCATTGGTTTCAGCCTCAGGGACCCCCTACTTCATGAGATACAGGCCCCGTTATTGGGTGCCGGTATCCCCTGTGCTTTTAATGCTCCCGCGTCACGTTACTGGGGGATTTAAATCATGCAGGGGGATACCGGCACTCCATAACCGGGTCTGTATCTCATGAATTAGGGGGTCCCCAAGGCTGAAACCAAAGCTGTTTATCTCAGGAGACCCCCTGCTCATCTACACTAGTATCAAAATACACATCATAATCAAAAATAATTAATTACCGTAGCGGCTATCTGCTATGGTAATGAAGCTGCTTTCATATCATTAATTAATTAATATTGTGCAGGAGCAGGGGGTCTCCTGAGCTGAACCGCATTGATTTCAGCCTCGAGGACCCCTTGCTTCCCGATTTACAGGCATATATGTGCATGCACATGTGTATCTTGTAGCCCTCTCCTTGATAAAGGCAATTTTTGCCGAAACGTTGGACCCTTTGGTGGCACATTAAATTGCATCTTCAGAAGACCGTGTGCCTGCTTCCATTTTCTTTCCCGATTTACAGGCCCAGATAAGGGGTGCCGGTATCTCCATTATTTACATGTCACACGTCACGCGACATGGACGCTTTAAAAATGGCGTTGACACTGGAAACCGATGCCCCATACTGGGCCTGTAACTCGGGAAACAGGGGGTCCAGCTCAGGAGACCCCCTGCTCCTGCACACTATAAAAAATGACATTAAAGCAGCTTCATTACCTTTGCGGCTACCCACTAAGGCACTGAAGGGGTTAAGGCACAATAGCATGTTTATTGGGGACAATTGCCCCAATAAACATTGCAATACACAACCCATCCACCCACTGTGCCCCCAACAACCACAATACCCCCTAACATACATAAAATATATATATTTTTTATGCACAGGAATTATACTATAGGCCGGCGGTGGCCCTCAGGTGTTCCCTGCGAGTGTCCGGGGGTCCCCGCTTGCCTGTGGTACCAATCCTGTGCCCCCCCCAAAAAAACTTTTAAATAAATACACCCTGTTACTAACCTGTTACATAGCTGTTTATTTATACAGAACTGTCTAGCAGTGTTATACAGTACGTGGAAAGTGTAACATTTACATACTGCACAGTACCTTACATTTAGTGTTCTGTCTAATGAATCGAATAATTAAGTAACTGATACACAAGGACTTGCCTTGAAATATAATTTGGGTCCTGGTCCACGTCTCAATATTGCACCCCACAAATGAACCTTGAGTGGATGCTCGGTCCGAAGTTTCAGGGATAAACATTTTTCCCCCCTGAATGCCATAGTTGTAAATCTTTCAAGAGCGGCTGATGTCTCATCCGAAAATATAACATCATCCAAACTTTCTCCACTCTGAATCAATGCACATGCTTGGCCGACTGTTTTTATCTTGTTGGCCTCCCTTATCATGGGAAACACTCTGCAATTACAAGAAAGAACGGGTTAAATTAATACTACAGTATGTCTCTTTGTACTATAGTACAATATTGTACAGTATATTTTTGCTAACATAGACAAATACTGTACTGTATAGCATACACAGAAATGTGATTATACTATACTTTACATACTGTAATAAACATGCTACTGTAGAATCTAGGTGCTGCAACCAGAGACTTGGCACTTTTAAGAATCACACTATTTTTGTACAGTAAAGCACTTTACCTGACACGTCCATAGGTCCATCCCAAATTGCATTTCATTTGCCTGATGCTGCTCTCACGCAATGTAAGATCAGGACTCTTCTGCAGAATCTCCTGTCCTTTGCAGCGGAGCGCTCATCATTTGTTTGACTGATCTCATCCACCAGCCGCTTCGCTTCTCTGTGAAAATAAGAAACATGTATCACCCTTAAATGACATTGCCTTAAATTGGCAGTGTACCTTCAACCGCATGCTAAATAAAAGTTAAGCTATTAAAAGTATTAATTGCATCTCATCTACCAGTCGCTTCGCTTCTCTGTGAAAATAAGAAACATGACAAAGATTAAAGCGTGCAGGTGCATAGCGGTGCTGTGTGAAGAAAATTATTAGAAGCATAATTGAAAACAGTGAAAAAACAGGATAGGTAGCGCTAACTAGAATGTGATGAATAGGTATGTTACTGGTCAAAGATCAGAACAATAAACCTAATATTCTGTGATACAGAGATATAGGTGGCTGCCTATGATACCACTCTGACCCCCTGGTCACAGAAACACTATATATACAAAGAATAGGTATCTGTGGCGCCTGACATATAAATATATGTTAAGAAAAAGGATATATACAACCAGGACTGGTTGATGTGCAGATCCCAGGATATCTCCAAATGGTGAATATTCGTGCTTAAAAAGAACAAATAAAATTCATAGCATAATACTGTATGATAAACATGACAAACATAACATATAACAAACAGCTGAAATGGTCAAAAGGTGAACAAATTATATTAACATTTAATAAAAAGACATAAAAATGACAAAAAATGACATGAGAGATACATATGATAATATATAAAAAAAATGAGACAAGTCAAACTGATATATCTGCCACAGTGGTTGAATTGCCCACTCACCAGACAGATGATAAGGGCAGGCAGTGGATAATTCTGAGAGTATCCCCTCTCGTCTGTGGCTTGGAGCAGCTTAGTGCGTTGTTCCTCTGTGTTGGCAGCGTTCCACGCATCGGCTGGTGTGTTCGGGCGGAGCGCCCCCCTTGATACACTAATCCGAATGTGTAGTCAGCCAGGAACCGACGGTGGCAGATTCGCGGAGTGTAGCGCCAATGGTCATGCAGACCGTAACAGCAGATTCAAAATAACAGCAGCCAACGGAGGGGATATTGTAGAAAATCGGCAGTATGATCAGCGTGACCACCCTCCACGTTTCGGAAGCGCAGTTTCCTTTTTCAGTGGTATAGTGATAGTGTCCCGAAATGTCCTTTATATAGGTAATTAATTAAAAATATGTTACACCTGATGATAGTCCTGCACATGCGCAATCATAGGTTGGAGACTGTAGGTGAAACTCAGCTGGTTAAACAAACATGCAATTAACTGACATACTCATACATAAAACAAATAACATTTAAACAATGAAAACAGTGATATTAGTGAATAATAATTGATAGATATTCATAGATATATATATCTTGTATCCTGAATGGTTTCTCTTATATCCAAAATCTTTGGTCTTGTGTTAGAAAAAATGCAATACTTCCCACAAGTGCTTGTGGTTTTCTAAAACTTGTGTGCAAAATAATGTGTGCTATATGGTGTGATTGGTAAATAAGGTGCTGTGTGGTCATCTGACATTTAAATCTATATAATAAATACCTTTATAGTAAGCCTCAGTGACCATTATATAGTGTGAATAGATATTAATAAAATTATATATCTTGTATTCTGAATAGTTTTTCTTATATCAAATATCTTTAGTCTTGTGTTAGGAGAAATGCAATACTTCCCATAAGTGCCTGTGGTTTTGTGTAAAAATGTGAATAAAGTGATATGTGTAGTATAGTGTGATTTGTAAATAAAGTGCTGTGTGGCAATCTGCCATTTGAATCTGTATGATGAATAATTTTATATGAGCCTCATCAATGAACATTACGTAGTGTCTTTGTGAACGTTGTGTATGTGTGATTTATTTATATTTGTAATGTGCCCTAGTAATATAGCTTCTGTGTATCTGTTATGTTTAATATTGATATAACATTGTGTATGGAAATTTTATAGATCTAAATTTATAGTTATAATATATTATACTTAATAGAATGGGAAAATATCACCCATGAGAAGATGGATCAGCATGCAGAAATATAAATTGGTGAAATTATAATTTAGACGGGTGTTATTATATAATTTATGTACCAACCAAGAAGGCTTTAAGATCAAACTCAATGTTGAGACCTTGTGGGGATAGAGTACGAAGTTCATAAATCCAAAAGGATTCTCTCCTCCCCAAAAGGCCTACAACATTGCCCCCTCTCCAATGAGGCGTAAAGGCCTCTATGGCCATACAGGTAAGTCCTACGGGATTCTGCCCGTGCACTTGAAGAAAATGGTTAGATACACTATGTGTGGTCAAGCCTTTTTTTATGTTATATACATGTTCGTACAAGCGTCGTTTGACGGATCTGGTGGTCATACCCACATACTGCAGACCACGGGGACATTCAAGGAGGTATATGACGTACGAGCTATTGCAAGTAATGTGTTGTTTAATTACAGTATATAGGATTTAGATGTATTGTTGGATGAAAACGAGAAACTTTTTGAACTATATTTACAGGCAGTACATCTATTGCAAGGGAAATATCCCTTGCAGGTGATGTTAGTTTGACGGAAGGGTCGCATCAATGGACAGCTTGGAGCCAGTTTTTGTCCTATGTTTGGAGCTTTAGTGAATATGATTTTGGATGAACCGGTAACATATCCACTAATTCTTTGTCTTTTCTTAGAATAGGCCAGTGTTTTTTAATGGTCTTACGTATAGTGGGAGCCATTTGATTAAACTGAGTAATGAATGGTAGTTCAGATATTGTTTCTATTTTTTTCTTTTTGTATTTCAAAAGACTGGATCTGTCCATTGCTGCGACCTCAGTTATAGTTTGATCTAGTTTATGAGATGGATATTTTCTGTTGATAAATTTATATTTAAGATCCTGTGCCTGAGTGTTAAATGTTTCTAAACTGGAGCTTTTTCATTTTAGTCTAACAAACTGTCCTTTTGGTATGTTGTTAATCCAGGATGGGTTATGGTGACTATTTGCATGTAAATAATTATTCACTTGAACAGTTTTGAAAAATGTTTTGGTGTGTATCAAATTATCCCTATGTACAACGGCCCCTTTTATTCTCCTAGTGCAACCAAGTGACTTGTATCGGCGCTAATAGACACCTTATATATGGTATAAGTGCAATGACAAAATTAAATAAAATACTTAAGAATGGTGTGTATCCCAAAAAACACTTCTCCACCTTCCAAGGAATATGTAAAGATTCCTTACAGAAAGCAGTCTTGATCCACGGGGGGGGGGGGGGGGGGGAAGGGAGCGGTATTGCCAGGAACACACCGGAAAATAAAAAAATAAACACAATAATGGTGCAGTATATTGGAACAATGAGGGAATAGTTGAATCTTGGCTCTAATGCTAAATTGTACTTTGTGATCTGTACTATGGTCCGTTTCTCTTTCTTATGATACCAATATTCTGCGTGAATCTGAGCTGATATACCCTGAAAGCATCCTGCATGAAGTTACATACCATCCGGTATCCCCTTCTCTGCTATAATCCGAACCTACATCCTTCTGACAGAGTCAGACCATTGCCTGCTTTTATTTCACCTGTTGTAAGTAGGAATTGCATTAGAGCCAAGATTCAACTATTCCCTCATTGTTCCAATATACTGCACCATTATTGTGTTTATTTTTTATTTTCCGGTGTGTTCCTGACAATACCGCTCCCTTCCCCCCCCCCGTGGATCAAGACTCCCTTTTATTCTCCAACATCTCCGAATTTTTTCGGGATTTTTTTCCGAATGCCACGCACTTCACTGCACTTCACCACGTTCATGCCGCATTCTGACCACATTTATACCGCATTCATGTGTTTATTGATAATGGTTCGGATTTAATTGGTTGCAATTCTTCGCGTATCAGCCAGATGGCAGATATTCATGAATTGTAATGCGCATGCGCTTCAGTAATGTGTTGACTTGCAGGTGTTAAAAAAAATACCACAGTGGTCCATTGTAAATTGGCCTTGGGACTGAAGAAGTTACAATAATGTATCAATTTAGGTCGACGGTAACACGTGATGAAACGCGTAGAGTGGGAGCCTCATCCAGAGCGGAGCATACAGCAGAGAAGTTGCAGGAAGATCCAGCCCTTACCGAGCGGCGAAACCGGAAGTGACGTCAGACGCCAGTGGGAACAGTGTAACAGCTGACCGGAGGCTGAGGCGGAGGAGTGGGGAACGCTGCGAGACGGTGAGCCTGGCTGGCTAAAGTCTTCCTACACTAATGCAGTGTGACATGCCTGTTTTTAATTGTTAGAATGTGAGTACATTATTTTATTGTTATAAAATCTTTATACCTTGAGTGATCTGTGCTATGCCAGTTTCTTTCTCTCAATATTGGGGCACTTCATCCTGAGGACCTGATCCACTCTGATGAAAACTGCACCACCCATCTGCTACTGACTGTTTGAGTCAACCCTGCCTATTTGACTCTTACATCTTGTAAGTAGTCAATTCATTAGAGCCAAGTCATTTGGAGGCTTTTATTTCCACGTTGCCATTCTGGTGCACTTAAATGTTTTTTTGTTTCTCCCCCATGCTCCCCTTGGATTTTGTGTTTTTTGCTGTTACTATGGGGGAAGAGTGAAGACTACCCCTTCCAGTGGGTTCCAGAGCAGGGGGTGAAACTGTATTTACTTATTACTATCACTTTCTCACTTATTTAAGTTTTCAATTAGTCCCTTATTAACAGTGTCCACTTTTTATTTGTTTGCGCCTGTGTTCACTTTACCACTATACAATTGTCATGTTTATCATACAGTATTATGCTATGCATTTTATTTGTTCTTTTTAAGCACGGATATTCACCATTTGGAGATATCCTGGAATCTGCACATCTACCAATCCTGGTTTTTATATCCTTTTTCTAAACATATATTTATATGTCAGGCGCCACAGATACCTATTCTTTGTATAATTGAAAAGAGTACTATACTTACAATGTTCTGACCCGGTGGACCACTTTATGAATTTGAGTCTTCCCATGGGCATGATACCGAACATAGTGTTCTGACACCTGGATACCCGCTTCCACCAGCCACCGTCGGATGTGCATTATTCTGTATCCACTCTTGTACATGTGCATGATTGCCATGTTATATTCCTTAAAAATTATTTTTGGCATTACTACTTTTGAGAATGACTGAACCACTAATGAATGTGTATTCAATGTGAATTGCATCTACAAACATTATGCTGTATTTTAAAGGTAAAGCGACAGGTATACGCCTACTTTTGACACTTTCCAAATGTAGCCCCTCCCTATATCAAATGCTGCCCCTATGATATCAGCGATACTGTGCATAAAAGCTCACAGACATTGCATAGCCACACACACTGATTTTGATCTGAAATAACTCATGTTCTCTTGTGCTTTCAGATACTTTATCTTGTGCAATGAACCTAATCCTGCTTCTTCAGACGTAAGAGCCAGCTTTCTGCTGCCATACAGCCAAAACCCTGAGCCAGCAAAAGGTGGCAGCTGTACCCAAGACCCCCCAAAATAGAAAGGTGAAATTGGGGAAAGAAAAGGAAATAGCACCTAAACCTCCTAAGTTGAAGAATCCAGGAGTGGCGTGGAAGAAGAAGAACATGGCCAAATGCATTTCCAGGACCCGGTGGCAGTGGGGGGCCTGGCCCGACAGAGTTAGAAAGGGCACAGTGACAATGAGAGGACTGGCAGCCCGGCAAATAAGTCAACTGCTTTGTCCGGCTGCTGGTTCCCAGGTGGGTGTGGGGGGGGGGGGGGGGGGGTGGTATGTTTTTGGGGGGGGGGGGTTTTGTATTGTTGGTTGGTTTATGTTTGTGCGGGGGGGGGGGGAGGGAATGAGTGTGAGGAGGGGGGGATTGAGAGAGGAAGATTGCGTTAGAGTGGGCTGATTGTTGGAGGGGGGAGAGTTAGAGGAGAGAGGGGTTGTGAGAGAGTGGTGAGAGGGGGGAGTTAGGGAGCAAGAGAGTGGTTAAGAGTGAGATGGAGTCGAGAGAAATACATGGAAAGAGGGGGGAAATAGAGGAGGGGGCACACAAGGTATGAAATGGGGGGAGGGGTTCTCAAGACCTCTGACCGTCTGGTTCCTTTGGTCCACGGATATAAGCGGATCAATCTCAAAAAGAGTGATTTGCATTTTGCGGATTTTTTATTATTGCCAATACACTCCGTGGATTCCGCAATCCGTTGACAGATTTGTGGAATATAATCTGCGGATTCAGCAATCTGTTGACAGATTTTTAAGAATCAGCCAATGAGTTGTTGAATTGCAGATTGGATAAAATCATCTAATAGATTGTATCCAATGACGGTTTTCGATGAATCCTCATGGATTCAAATTGACCAAATCCATATGCGGATTTTACACTTTAAAAGGGATTGGGGGGGGGGGGGGGGCGAATGCGAGAAAATCCAGGAAACGGATTTGGGCAGATTCAGCCATCTCTACCGATGACAACACCGTTTTCGTGTAGGAAACACATCCATCAATACTGCCAGATAATATACTGTACTATAATTCATGCAGCTACAGTATTTTCTTCTCTAACAAACACTCTCACAATTATTTAACATTTCTTATTATTCTCTTATTCTACAGTAGTACTGTATTTCAAGTCTACAAAAATTCATATTGTAGTCATTGTTTAATTCTTGTGTTCATTCATGTTTTGCAGGTTTAGCGGGCTGATGATAACACCGTGTTTTACAGGAAACACATCCATCAATACTGCCAGGTAATGTACTGTATTTTAATTCATGCATCTATAACATTCTCTAAAAAAATGATCTCACAATTACAGCATGTAACATTTTAAGAAGTAAAATAAACAGCAAAAAGATGTCAGTTGGTGGTTAAAAAAGATTTTATTATGGTCTTATTTTTTAGTGCAGTATTTCCAAAATGCAAATATGCATATTATAGTCATTGTTTAATTCTTGTGTACATTCATGTTCTGCAGGTTTAGCGGGCTGATTACAACACTGTGTTAGTGCGGTAAGCACATCCAGCGACATTGTCAGGTAATGTACTGTACAGTATTTCTTTTTTGACATAGAAAGACACATGCGCAAAAATTCAATGACGCCTATGCATTTCAACCAGGTTTCATAAAAACACAGGTGTGAAAAGATTTTAAGGGTGCAACTAAATAACAACTAGTAAGGGTAACAGTGACTAAAGGCAAGTGAATACTACCATAAACCCTTCTAATTAAACTAAATAGTTAAAACCACATAATACCACAGTGTGATAAATAAAAATTGTACATAACCGTGACGAGTGGTTAATTAAGGCGTCTACCCCTACCTGTCGATTGGTAACTTGTGTGCTGTGCACACTCAATGCTTATGTTCTAGCTTTCTGATGTACGCAGAATATTTATCCCTACTTTCTATGCAATAATATTTTAATTGACTTCACTATTTGCGTTTTGCGCTGTTTTTTGTTTCCATTTCATAAAAACACGCATGCGCATACATTCAATAACACACACATGTATTTCAACCAGGTTCCATAGAGACACGCGTGCCAAAACACACGCGTACAGTACCACACATGTAATTCGCAGAGTACACTACTGTATTTATCAAGTTTAGGGGAATAAGGGGTGTGTTAGATTTTAATAACATTATATACAGTATGATCATATTGGATCATATGAAAATGAATGGGAATAAGGGATGGGTTACATTGCATTTAGATTTTGAAGCTACAATAGCGCACTAGCCCCTACTATCCTTTTTGACCGGAATTGCAGCCAACATTAAAACTCCATTGTCCCTGCCGTGTTACATTCGCGTGAGACACACGCGCAGCCATTAAATATGCGGGGGGAATGCAACTCCCGCAATTACAAATTCGACAATGAAGCTGATTACATCTGTATATGTTTGTGTTCTGAACTGTGACATTTTCTTCTGTTTGCTTGTTTTCCAGGGTTTTCAGAAGTCAGCAGTGGTTGAAACCCCTCACAGAGAACGAGGTAAGAGCAGCTCCCTCAACTGCCTCCATAACTGGAAGTCCACCTGTTCTTGTTCCCCTTTTTTACATGGAGTGGAACTTTGGTTTAAGACTGTCCGAACAATTTAAAAATGAACTGCACTGCATGATTTTGTCTATTGTATTAATAGGTTTAATCTTCCTTTGCCTTATCTACTATACTGTATATGAAAATAAATATATTTATCTTTTCATTTTCCACATAATTTTCCTTAAATTCACAATATATCGAGGAGCAACCTATCTCATTGTCTTTTATTACCATGTGCAAGTCTGATATTTTATCACAGTGCATTCATTGCGCTAGTCTTGCTTTTCATCGTGTCGCATTACAACACCATGTATCACACTTAAATGACATTGCCTTAAATTGCAGTGTACCTTCAACCGCATGCTAAATAAAAGTTAAGCTATTAAATGTATTAATTGTATACGAAACTCAAATGTTAAAACAGTAGTAGTTCAATGTCCTACGTAAATAAATGTAACAATTCTATAGATATTTATTAATAATTGATTATTAGATTTTTGGAACTCTTTGCCTCATCCGGTCTGAGAGACCCCCCTCTCTGGAATCAAAAAGACTAACCTGTTTACCCAGGTATTTTATTAATGAAACACAATATGTCTGGCATTTAATACTTATCTTTGCATTAAGTATTGTATTCCTCCTAGTATTTTATCTTGTTATTGGTTTCTGTTATAAAAAATATATATTTTTAAATTGTAAAAGTATTGAGCCCCCTTGGGAGAAATATTAGTAAATGTATTATAAATTTTATCTGGTCAAAGGGATTGATTGTTTCGAATTTAAAGATTCCAGATAGGGGTAATGAAATGTTCTAAATATATCATTGTGTTTTTATTTAAAAATCCCTAAAGGATTGTGGTAAACTTAATTTACTTTTGGATCCAGAACTGAATGGTTTAATAAACAAAATTATATTTCAAGATAAAAAGGAATGGCCACATCAAAATTGAATGACTATGGTGCAATATAGATTGTAGTGATTTCATATCACTCAAATCCTACTGAGACAATTTTTGCAAATCGTGAAACACTGCTCCATGTAGATTCAATTACACAATGTCACCTTTAATTCATATCCAACTTTATTAGATACAGTGAAGAGTGTGAATTGTGGAATATAAAGGGGAAATTGTTGATGACCTCTGACTGCCCAGCAGCACATTACTAAAAGAAACTAGTTGATCATAGCATCATGGAAATAAAATACATAATGCTACTGTAAACTGAATATTTCAAAAAAGATACAAATTATGCTGCAGACCTTTTCTAAAGTAATCATGTAGATGTATGGCTCAAAGAATATATAAAAAGTAGACATCAATAGGAAATAGTCTGTGAGCTAAGTGATGAACCTCATACATAAAAGACACATCATCTCTTAATGTACAGTACTCAGAGAAAAAATTATTGATAATTTAGGCACTGCTGGTTTGCATCTTACTCATATCAGTATAGTCCTAGCCTTACAGACTAGCAACCCACTTCAGTGACCCAAATTATTATTTCCTCAGAGGTAAAGATTCTCACTTCCCCAGGTTCTCTTACGGAGACTGAAAATTAGTTACTGTATATATTTAAAAAAACTACAATATTTAAAATAACCATATGTAATAAAAAAATAAATATATATATAATGCTGTTCTTAAAATCTTGATACACCAATATATGGACAAATTGTTAAGTTTAATTTCATACCAAATAACAATAGTTACAATGTTATACAGGGATATACAATTAAATATTACCCAGTCAAACCAGCATCAATATTATACTAAAACAGAGATATAATTGAAAATCAATCATTTTTTTCCAAAAAATGAATACAATTGAACTTTTATATTTAAAACTGTAAAAATAAAGTACTCAAATAACAAAATTACAAAAAGTTACATTTTGCTTTTAATGAATTCTGCATCATTAATTGCACTGTACTGTACTTGCATTTAGTTAGTAACTGCAAGGAAAAAAAATGTGCATATGAGGAGGCTTTCCTCTAAGCAATCCATACATGTTCCAACCTTAAATCCTCCAAGGTTAAAAGAATACATTTTAATGAGCTAATACATGTCGTTTATAGCGGTGATCAGGGTTTAAGCTGTAGCAGGATAACAGGATATTTATTATTGGGACTCTGGCAATATCATCTTTATACAATGCACCGAAGGCCCGTAATATAGTAGGTGCGCTTGCTGCGCCATGAGCGCGCAGCACTTATAATTGGCTGTGGTTAGCCAGCCATTCTATGCTAGGGCCGCACGGGCGCACGGCAGTGAGTGTGGAGCCGGCCGATAGGGGGGAAGACTCCGAAAACTATGTTTTCGACCCGCTACCGTTCAGTCTGCAATGTACAGTATGTGTGTGTGTGTGTGTGTGTGTGTGTGTGTGTGTGTGTGTGTGTGTGTGTGTGTGTGTGTGTGTATGGCTGTTTGTATATATATTTATCAAAGTTGCACAATGTTAATAAATAATTTATTCTCACAATATGTCTTTTTTTAAAATTTGTAAAATATTATATAATACACTCACGCACGCACGCACGCACACACACACACACAAATACAGCTTCGCCAGTGACATACAGACTACTTCAAAGTAACACACACGGTTACCCAGTGACACACAAACACACAGACCACTTAAAAGTGACACACACAGCTACCTAGTGACACACAAACACACAGACCACTTCAAAGTGACACACACAGTTACCCAGTGACACACACACACTGACAGCTTCCAAGTGACACACACACACACAGTGACTGCTTGCCAGTGACAAACACACACAGAGAGACAGCTAAACAGCGACACACACACAGTACCCTTCCAAGCCTGTCGCTCACAGCAGCACGGACCGTACACACAAAAAGTGTGCTTCACTACTCACGAGGGTGTCCGCACAGGCGCACTCGCCCCACTATATTCACGGGCCTCTTATATACATATTATATATATATATATATATAGATATCATATATATATATATATATATATATATCTATAATATATATCTATCTATACTATATCTATCATACTATCTCTAATATCTCTCTATATACTCTATATCCTCTCTCAGAAACTTACTCCTTATGAATGGTATATTCTCTATATAAACCATAATACTGAGTTAAGTTATGGTGAGTAAAAAAAGTGACAAAAACCCTCCACAGGAAAGCAAATATGCAAATATAGCTGTGTGCTCATCTGCATGTCTTAGGCAGGTCTGCAACCCCGCCTTTCCCCATTATCACCCAGCATACAGCACTTCCACTGCAGCAAGGGATTCTGGGAAATGACATGCAAATGAGCACACAGTGTCACTTTTTGCCTCAATAACCATTTTTAACATGGTTCCCTATAGGCTTAAGCTTGCTGCATGGTCACAGCTTTGAGCACAGCCAGGGTTAAGGTGCATACCCAGAAAACCACCCACAGACAGCTTTTAGTTTTGAAAATTCTTTTATTATGCAGCGAATCTTTACAACAAGATTATAACAGTACATAAATCATTTTCCAAACGGAAAAAAAACGCGACGTTAATGGCGCAGTGCATATCCCACACAACTCACATACATTTTTATTAATGGTTTCCCCAAAAGTAAAAAAACTGTGATGAACACGGTGGTGCAGTGCATTTATACGTATGCACCGCACCACAGACATGACATATCATACACACATTAACTTTATTGCACAGAAAAACTTTTGGGACGGGGGAGAAAGGGGGGGGGGGAGGGGAGGGGGGTGTTTAGTCCTCCTCCTCAGGGCCGTCAAAGATGGAATAGTCCTTGAGCAGCCTGCGACAGTACTGTACCGACATCCTCTTCTTCCCCTTGATCAAACGTTCCCTGGCGAATAGTAAAACGTCCTTGAAACAGCACATTAGACGCCAACCGGCTTCGATTGCGTCCTCTGTGTGTGTTCCTGTGAAAAGTCCGTGGAACACCGAGTAGTACGTGACGCACTTCCTCGGTATATAATCCTTTAAGTCAGTGTCCAGCGCGCGCAGCAAGGCCTGCGCAAAGGGGCAGTTCCAGAAGAGGTGTATGATGCTTTCCTCCACTGGGTTGCACCTGGGGCAGTGCCTCACGAGGCTGAGTTTACTCTGGTACTTGTCCGCATTCACAGGGAGTCCCCCGTGTATGGCCTGCCAAGCAATGTCTTTGTGTTTGTTCATTAGTCTTTTCGATGCCACATTCCTCCACACCGTTCCAAAGGTGTTGGGGTGGAGACCTGGGACCGATTCCATGATGTCTTTAGCCCTGATCATTTTGTAGATGACCTTGGGCTTCCACAGGTCTGGTTTTACTCCCTCCAGATTGTTCTGCCTCACAAACTTCTTCACGTCCTTGTAGAACCAGGGCGTGCGCCAGCTGTAAGGGATGGAGCTGTCCCACTTGTCCCACCCCAGTGCTCTCCAGAGCGGCAGGAGTAGGAGGCGGGACATGGAGTAGCCAGAGGAGTCTTTGTCGCAGTCTCTCAGGGTGATCCGCACACAGTTGCTTACAAAGAAGGCGCGCAGCATAGTGGGGATGTCGGGGATTCCTCTACCCCCCTTGTGCGGCTCTTTGTACATCACCTCGCGCTTTCCCCTCTCAAACTTGGCCCCCCAGACAAAGCGGAACACTGCCATGGAGATCTCCTGGCAGGTTCTGGTCGAAGGCAGGTATGCCTGGGCCACGTACTGCAGGACAGGGAGGATCTCGTTCAGCAGTACCAGCTTTTTCCCCTCAATGGTGAGGGGTCTGAGGCGACACAATCCAATCTTCTGCTTCACCTTGTTCAGCCTCTCGTTCCAGCTCTTCAGGGCAGCTGCCTCGCTCCCCACACCAAACCAGACTCCAAGGATTTGAATGAGGCCTGCTCTGATGGGGAAGGGGAGGGGGTTGGCAGTCAGGTTCCAAAGCCCAAATAGCTTGATCTCTGACTTCCCGCAGTTGACTTTTGCTCCTGAAGCTTTCCCGAAATCCTCGCACGTCTGGACCAGCGTCCTCACCGACCGGCTATCTGCGCAGAAGATGGTGACGTCATCCATGTAGAGCGAGCACTTCACTTCACGTCTCTGGGGTCCTGGCACGACGATCCCTCTGATCTCTGCGTCTCGTCTGATGCACTGGGCGAAGAGCTCTATACAACAGACAAAAAGGAGAGGTGAAAGAGGGCAGCCCTGCCTAACTCCTGAGAGGACAGGGAAGGGGTTAGTCTTCCATCCGTTCACGATCACCACACTGCAAATGTCAAGGTACATCAGGTTAACATAAGATTAAATACAAAAGTACTGTGACAAGCGCTAGACCTATTATTACAGTGCTGTGCACTAAAAAACTAAGCTGCCTGGTAATCTACTGAGACATCTCATATATCTCAAAACATAATTAATAAACACAAAAATAGATACAAAACCTGGCGCATAAGTGTCTGATGAAAAAAAGTCCCAAATGAGTATGTGATAAATTGATAGTTCCAATTTTACAACCTTGAGTGGCCGGTGAGAAACGAACCCAGTTCACAGTTCATTGGGGCAACAAGCAGTTCTTCTCATGGCATGGACTTAATCCTGCATATATGAAATATCAAGCAGAGAGAGCAAACATTGCGTAGTATATTTGAACAAACAATGGTTATTCCAAAAGCTGAGTTATCTGAAATGCCTACTTCTAGTAAGAACATCTCCCCCATCCCATACTCACGCAGCACCCTGCCCATGAAATCATGGGAGACACGGTCAAAGGCCTTCTCCTGATCAAGGGTGACCAGGGCCGCGTGTACACGGCGGTCTTTGATGTAGTGGACTGCGTCTCTGATTAGGGCGAGGCTCTCTGCGATCCTGCGTCCGGGGATGCCGCACGTCTGGTCTGGGTGGATGATCTGGCTGATGACCTTCTTCAGTCTGTTCTCTAGGACTTTTGCTAGGATCTTGTAGTCCGCGTTCAGGAGGGAGATAGGACGCCAGTTCTTGAGGTCGCACCTCTCCCCCTTCCGTTTGTACAAGAGCGTCAGCATTCCTTCCCTCAGCGTTGGGGGCATCCTACCTTCTGCTTCCATTTCCCTGTAAAGCTCGAGCAGGTCCGGGCCGATCAGGTCCCACAGCTTCGTGTATAACTCAGCTGGGATACCATCTCCACCCGGTGTCCTACCCTTCTTAAAGGATTTGGTTGCAGCGTGGAGCTCCTCCAGCGTCAGGGGGGCGTTCATGGCTGCTTTTCCTGCCGGGTCGATGGTGTTTGTAATCCCTGGCAGGAATTTGTCAGCCTGGTCTCGGTCTGATGCTTTTGGGGAGTAGAGGTCTTCATAGAAATCTTTCACGACTCCCATGACTTCCTCCTTCCCCTGCTGCACGTTGCCATCTTTGTCTCGCAGCTCCCTCAGGGGCATGTGGGCAGAGTGGAGTTTCTTGAAGAAGAAGGCATTGCATTTCTCCCCCCTCTCAAGGTTCTCCACCTTGGAACGGAAGATGATTCGTCTGGATTCCTCCTCAAAGTGCTTTTGCAGGCTCTCCTTGGTTTCCTCCAGGTCGTCATCCACGTTCCATCCGCAGCGTTTGAGGTCATGCAGGGACTGCAGCTTGCGCTGCAGGCCCTCGAACTCCCCCTTCCTCTCACACGCCAGGCGTCTGCCCTTTGCCTGCAGGAAGCAACGGATCCTTATCTTCGTGAATTCCCACCACTCTGCAGTGCTGGGGAAACAGGCCTTTTCTTCTTTCCATGCTGTGTATGCTGTTCTCAGCTCCTCCATGATCTCCTCCCTTTCCAGCAGTGCGCAGTTCAGCTTCCAGGATCCTGGCCCTGGGGGGAAACCTCCTCCCAGGCGCCCCTGGAGATGAATGGCTTTGTGGTCAGAGAAATGTACTGCGACCATGGAGTGCTGTCTGTGCTGTACCTGCTTGGTGGTCAACAGGAAGTCAATCCGAGAACGCACGGAACCATTTGGGTGGCACCAAGAGTAGTTTGCGGCGCCTGCTCCCATAGATCCCACCACGTCCTTCAGGGATGCCTCCCCAATCATCGCCGTGAGTAGCCTGGACGTCACATCTATCTTTGATGATTTGCTGGGGGGCACGCGCCCCCCCCCACCTCAATCGTGCAGTTGAAATCCCCACCCATCCCCACTGCCCTGGAGGTTGCGAGCCAAGGGCGAAGGTGCTGAAAAAGTTCCAAGCGCTCATTTCTCCGGGGGGCGGCGTACACATTGATGAGCCTAATCGGCTCCCCTGCCCATGAACCGTCTTCGACCAGTAGTCTGCCGCAGACGAGTTCATGGACAGAATCAACAGTGAAACATCCCCCCCGGATCAAAATGGCTACACCTGCGTTCCTGCACCCGTTCCCCCCAGACCAGTAGGAGGGGCCGTGAGACCACTGCCCGCTCAGGTGCCTGTAGGATCGAGAAAAAGGTAAGGCACATTCCTGTAGCATATACACATCACATTTCTGTAAAGAAAGGAATGTTAGTACTCTGGCACGTCTCATCCGCTCTCCTATGCTCCTTATGTTAATGGAGAAAATGTTAAGAGACGCCATTAGTTTGGGGATAAAAGATTGGACAGACATGCAGTGATACTAGTTACCATCCTCACTGGCGTGGGTGGTCTTGATGATCTCCTCGCACAGCTGGACTAGCAGATCCATGGTTTGCCAAAGGTTGTCATGGAGGAGGAGGGTCTCTGCTGCCTCTCGCCCCTCTCTTATAAGCTCTTCCACGGTCACCTGTGTCTCGCTAGGTGGCTGTTCTAAAATGGCCGCCTGCTCCTCTGCAATGGCTGCCTCCTGCATCTCTGCTTCCTCCTCCTCCAGGTTGCTTTCAAGGTCACTGCCAGCGTCGCTTGAAGTGGGTGAGTCGCCGATTTGCATTTGGGCTCTCTTCTGCTCCAGACCCTGGTGCGGGCTATCCGTCTCAGGGGCTCTCCTCTTTATTCCCTGCTTCTCCGTTCCGGTCTGGGCTATGGGGGCGGTATCTGTAGCAAGGGAGGAAGACGGAGGGGGTGCAACAGCCTCGGGGCTGGGGAGAGGTGTTACAGAGGGAGGGGCTGCAGCCTCGTGGAGCATGGGGGGGGCTGCAGTGGAGGGTTGGGAGGAGGGGGCAAGGGGTGGGTGGGGGGGGGCGGGAGGGTTTGGTGTAGGGGGAGGGTGGGTTGCAGCGCAGTGGGTGTGGGAGGATGTTTGCTGCAAGGGTTGAGGGTGGGAAGGGGTGGTGGTGGGGGCTGCTACTGAAGGGCAGCGGGCTCAGGAGCCGCAGCGGGCGCTGCTTGGGTGGCCTCCTTTTCCCTTTGCTCCTTCTGATACTTACCCCCTTGTCCTTAACGGGTTGGTTTGCTCTGGGTTGCTGTCAGGGGCGCGCCCGGTGTTTCGCCTTTCGCCGGGCCTCTGCGTAGCTCCTGACTCTCAGCTGGCAGTCCCGGAACATGTGGGTTTGTCTCTCCGCACAGGTCGCAGGTTTTTCTGGCGTGACAATCCTTTGTTTCGTGTCCGTATTCTTTGCAGTTTCTGCAGGCTTTCAGGTGCCACTGTTTCCACTGATGCCCCAGGTTCCCGCAATTACCGCGGTCTGGGCTGGTTAGGGTAAAGATCCTCCCTGAGCCTGCCCGCAAGTGAAAAAACTGGGAGGAGGGTGCAGCCGATCTGCCGCTTCTGGATTTGGCCACAAGCGAACTACCATGCTCCACTTTCCCACCCAGTACCCCAACTTTCCTTGATCCTGCTCGGCTCCTTCACCACGGTGCAAGAGCGCCGCAGAAAGGTAGCAATTCCTTTCCAGGTGGTATGGGGGTTCCTCACCGTCACAGTGATCCTCTTCTCGTCCCTCTGGATAGGGCAGTTCACGTCGAACTCTGAGAAGGGGACCTCCTGTTTCAGGGTCTGGAAAGCCTCCCAGTACCTCCTGCAGGCTCCCGCCGTGGCGAAGGTGACGAAAAACAGGCCACCCCTGAGGTCCTGGATGCTCAGGATCTCGTCCGGAGTAAATCCTGCTTTGCTCACCAGCTCCTTGGCAAAGGTCTCAGCGTCCAATAGAGGGCGCTGTCCGTCGACCTCCCTCAGCTGCATCACCACCGTCTGCCTCATCCAGGGTTCCAGGCGGGGGATCCTCCTGTTGCTGCTGCTCCCAGCTCCAGGGTTGGAGCTGGGGCCGCCGCTGCTGGTGCTGGCAGTGGGGGTGAGGCCGCTGGGGGTGGCAACGTCGCCTGAGCCGCTGGAGCTGGTTGCCGCTGGGCCTCCTCCGTCCGTCTCCTGGCTGCTGGGGACCGTCTCCGGGGGTGCCGTGTGCTTCTCCTTCTTCGTCTTCTTCTTCTTCTCCTTGTGCAGGGTGGTCCCGGCGGGCTCCATGGCAACCTCCATCCTCTTGATCTTAGCCAAAAGGCCACCCACAGACAGCTGTTTCGACCTTAATGGGTCTCATCAGTGTGGGGTTGGCTTAAAATATATATTACGGGCCTTAGACATGCAGATACAGTGTATACTGCAAGATTTACTGTTCCCGTGACCACGAGAAACTAAGTCCAATTTAGCTGCCGAATGGGGTTTTATGGCTTCCGTAGTTCTTTGCACTAAAGATAGGTATTTAATCTAAATTCAATATACTGTATTCTGAGGCTATTGTTACAGTAATGCACTTTTGTACTGCTCTGTGTAATGTGACCTACCCCTTATCACAGTCTTTATAAATTATCGTACTGTGCATTGATGTAAAATATCATGTTTTCGTTCGTTCTAGTCATTGATTACTCCAGCCAACAGTCCTCAGATTCGCAGTAGTTCATTAATAGTGTATTTGACGGTAAGAGACATGTACAGAGGTACAACAGGGAGGCCTATTTGGGGAAAATAAACCATGGCTTTAATTCATTCTGTAGTTTTAAGCAATACAGTTTAAGGAAGCACACACATAAACAAACATTGTGCCCTTTGTAACTCACTTCCCCAGTCCCTATCTGCAGGGCTGGGAGGATAGGCCTCTTGTCAACCTATGACCCCAAAGTTGAAAGAGGAACCTGTAAGCAGGGGGCTCTTTATGTCAGTCTCTGGGTTGTGTCCATTGGGGGGCCACCCTCGGGTTACAAAGTCTGCTGCATGTGGGATAGAGGGTCTGGTTTCAGGGTGAGTTGCTGGCAGCACGGTCCTTCTGTGCTCAAGACATCTGTTCCTGTGGGTCTCTTCAGGCAACACAGTCCCTCTGTGCTCTACAGATCTCTCCTGCAGTTTTTGCAGGAGGCTCTTCTACCTGTCTGATGAGCCACGTGGAAACTGGTTAATTGCCTGTAGCTGCAATTAACCAGCTCCCTGCTGGACTACACAAACCAAAACAAGTTTTCTATTAAAGACCTTTTAGACAGGGGTTAAGGCCCTTTTACAATGATGTTCTTGAATTCTGCAGTACTGCATTTATATTGCTTCCCAAGTGTATCTATTATAGTACTATTCAAATTTTTCGGTATAACCTTCTTACCATGGGAGCCACCAGAATTACATTTTCTGGTATTTATATGAAAAGGCAATTGATGTGGCTGTCCCCTGTAGCGTGCACTATTTCTTTCCAAAGTTCCCTGGGTATTATGGAAAGAGGGATGTCACCTACTGGACAGAGATGGTGAATCTGTCCAAATCTGTTTCCCGGATGTTCTCGCATTTTCCCCCCAAAACACGTTTCGAAGTGTAAAATCTGCAAAACGAATTGGTGAGTTTTAATCTGGGCGTATTCATAAAAAAACGCCATTGAATACAATCCGTTGATGGATTTGTAGAATGCAGTCCTCCACGGATTCAGCAACTCATTGGCGGACTCTTAAAAGTCAGCAGATAGCTGAGTCCGCGGATTGGATTCTAGAAATCAGTCAACGAATTGCGGAATACGTGGAGTGTATTGGCAATAATAATAAAAAAATCTGCAAAATTCGAATAACCCTTTTTGAGATTGATCCGCTGACATCTGCGGACCAAACGAACCGGCCGATCCGCTTCAAATCCAAATCCGCCAAGAATATTTGCCCATCTCTACTACTGGACCCCAGTACATCCCCAGTGACAGGGAAACATGTGCATCTCCCCCTCTGTGGTTCAGTTACTGCTGGTGTGCTTTGGAAAAATAGGGACAGGTAACTGCTCTGGGATGCCACTTTCCTGCAGTCACCCTCAGTAGTATTGAGGATCATAGGACCCATTTCATCAATGCTGAATGAGCAGGGTGTATTGTATTGTGTATTGCTTGGATGCGCATGGGCTGGTGGGGGTAGGAGGCTTCCTCTAGATGTCATGGTCTCTCTTTAACAGTCTATCAACAAGAAAATCCTCTCTCCCATTAAGTCCATTCTCTAGTCGTCCTCAGGTTCCTGTGCTAGATCAGTAGCAGGTATGGCTACAGATGTGCAAGGTATACCAGCATCAACATTGCCACAAATATAAACACGTGAAAATGCCCTGCTATCCCAGAACATGGCATCAGTTACACTTTGACTGGAACTTGGACCCTATGGGGTATGCTGGGTTTGAATTGGGGTGGGCGGAATCCAAGGTGGGCTGCACTGGGTCCATCGTCAGGTAAGCTGGGACGTCATGGAGGAGAAACATAACTGGTGAGATTAGTCCCTGCTATTCGGCTGCTGCGGGTCATTTAACGCTATAGAATCACTGACCTAAGTGCTGGTATTCATGTATACTTCATGTGTATGCGAGTTAACATGGCTACAAGAGACTTTATTTAGTATATAGCCATCGCAACATGCAGCGTTTAACCCACGATTCAGCAGTGTGCAGCATTTAGCCTGATTGGGTAATTTGTATCATTCTTACGTCCCAGACACTGTGTATTAACATATGTTACTGAGGGACATCTGATTATGTGCACATCATTGGATGTATATGTGCTTTGAATGTATGCAATTGCCATATAACTATATATGCACACTGGAGCTACCAACGTGAGGGGTTATTGATTTTTAGCACTCATCTGTGGATTAACCATTTAAGTGCTATACCTCCCACATATAGTTTCTTTGGTAACTCACCTATTGGTAGCAGTACAAGCACACCAGTTATTTTCATATTTTAATTGATTTTATCCGTTTAGAGTTAGTGTATTGTGTTATATGCTTTGAATATTAATAAAGATTTGTTATTTTGCCATTCTGGCGTTTTAGTGGTAATTGTCCGCCCACAGTGATGGGCGCAGTTACTTACCTGTAATAGGTTGATTGAACCTTTTTGTACATTTGGCATTTGAGCCCAGCTAATCACCTAGCCCTGTGTGCAGTCACTGAGGATCTCTGGGGAGGACTCCATACCTCCTCTATTTGTTTTTGTAAGCTGGGACTGGAGTCAGGTTCGCTGGTTCCGAGATTGGGTGAGCTGGGTCAGGAGTGGGGTACTCTGGGTCTGAGGTCAGGTAAGCTGGGTCTAGTGTGGGGTGCGACCGGTCTGAGCTGGGTGTGATGGTGCCCTGATGCTGATGATAGATGGGGTGATCTCAATCTGCGGTTGGGTGACCTGGGTTCGGCAAGGATTGTGTTGGGTCTATGGACCTTTTGTTTGCATTTAAATATAAAAAGAAAAGGGACATTAGGTATGGATGCTCTTGTTTGCAGAAAATCATTTTCTGTTGTACAATATACTCTATTAATCACAGTTTTAGAAGACCTGCTATATGCAGTTTTACCATGCTGTACTTACTTAGTGCAGAATAAGCTTTTCGGCCATGTTCAACCACTATGGTTCTCGATGCTTCTTCTTCCATATTGGTCCTAGTGTTGTTTTGACTGCTTCAACTGGGTTTTCTTTTTTGCAACTTTATTCTTTGCATGACTACTTTTCAGGGTCAAGTCCAGATTCTTATAAAGCAGGAGTTCGAAGGTATATGGGTATACCTATTGCTTGAAGAGTTTGATGCTGAAACATACAGTACAAACCATATGTAGCACACTGCTTTACAATAATCTGGGCTAATACAGTATATCGATACATAGACCCACTGGTTAAGCACTTTCACTAGGACCTTGGACGTAGAGCCCCCACTATTTATGGAGGCGTGACGGTCCCTACTTATGAACCAGCAATCCTTTACAGTGTCCAATAAAGGGCTTATATCTGCCTAAACATTGAATACTTTTCATACTGGCTCGGCACCGGGGCACTATATTGCCCAGAGGAGCAGCTTATTATATCATTGCTATGGAGAGGGATTAGGCAACACTGTCTTTAATGAGTTACAGTTATAGGTGTAACACAGTGAGAGTGGTTGTGACGCTAGTGCTATTATACATTCCAGATATTGGAGTCTACTCCAGTAACTTTAGATCATATTGAGCAGGCTCATTTATATATATTTTTTGTATATAAGTGGACCTAATAGTTCAGAAAGTCACCTGGAACACCTCATCCCTAGCCAGTTTTATTGGCTTCTTAGGGAGGTCTTTTTAGTGTTTGTTTAGTTTACTGTTAGTCCATTTACCCCCAATTTATTTGATCCTCTTTATTATAATAAAAGTAATTTAAATGTTTTATATTCCCGCTACTATTTTCAATAGGGGATTATTTGTGTGTTATTTATAAGCTACTGTCAGCAGCTGCACAGCAGCAGCTGTCCCTGTATTTCTTCGATAACATTGGGTTCTCAGGATATACCCCATCTTCGCTGGCTATACCTGTATCTATCTTTATCTATTAATAGAACTTAGATTAAGATCTAATAACATTTTAGGTTTTAAATATGTTACATATGTGAAAATCCTAAGTAGTTCACAAACCTTTTATCGACAGTCTTTCTATATGTACTGTATATTACAGTTCCAATGTGAGGGGAAACCGTTTCAAGCGAGGAAAATACTGCTTGTGCAGCCAAAACAACATAAACAAACAAATTACTCAAAATGCAGGTCTCCTCTAGGACAGAGATAAAAAGTAGAGAAGAAACAACTTTTCAGGTCCCATATGGAGACCTTTCATCAGGTACATATTAACACACAAAGCACATTTAAATAGTGTATTTTGGCACCAAAACCTCCCACAACAGCGGATGCCATTTAATTGTAAAATCCAACACATATACCATAAGAATACATAGCAACATATCAAAAGTGAACTGTGCATAATTGTATGAGCATAACACGCTGTGACAAATGAAAAAAACTGTGTAACAACAAATTCCCAATACCTTATAATATCTCATTTCTAATTCTTCAAACTGCAAATAAGAACCAGAAAGTGATCAAATGGAATTCAGTCAGTGTTACAGTCAACTCCTGGAAGTGATCAGCCCAAGTTTCAAGTAGCCCATTTTAAGTAGTAAGCAAAGTGGAGTTTAAAAGGGAGATCAAAAGGAGTGAACAAGTGAACAACACCTACTGGTCCTGATTCCTGATTTTGATCTACGCTGGAAAGAAGGATATTATCTATCCCAGACTGCACATCCCTGGACTAAACTATTGCTGTGATGCCGCCTTTACTATTTATATTTGCTATGGCCTCACTTCTTTTCAAATTATGCACTTCTTTCTACCTGCCTCATTATGTCTCTAACTCTATTCATATATCTCCATCTCTCCTTTCTTTACCACTTCTCACTCAACATGAACTCCTTTCTTACTTGCGCCCTCTGTTACTACACAGCTATACCCCCTGCACTAAAACACCACCCCACAAATCATCCTCACACATTCTTTCTATCCATGCTTCTCCTCCTTGCTTCTGGGGATATCTCTCCCAATCCTGGTCCCTGCCTTATTTCTACATGATCTCGTCCTCGCCTGCCAAATGCAACTTCAACTCCTTCGGGTGTCAACCCCTTCAAACTCATACCCATCCCCTGCCACCCTTCCTCCTCTCTCCCTTTCTCCTGTACCCTTTGGAATGCTCGCTCCCATTCTAACAAGTTCCTCTCTGTGCATGACTTCTTTCTCTCTGCTCCTATTTGCTATAACTGAAACCTGGCTCACTCAGTCTGACTGCTCTGGAAGCTGCCCTCTCTTATGGTGGCCTTTCTTTCTCCCGCACTTTGCGCCCTGATGGCAGGGGTGGAGGCATGAGGCTCCACCTCTCCTCTCTCTGCCAATACCGAACCCTTCAAATTCCTCCCTCTCTTGCTTTTCCCTCCTTTGAGGCTCACACTGGCCAGATCTTCTCTCCTCTCCCTGTCCATGGCGGTCATCTATCGCCCACCTACCTCTACTCATCCCCCTTCTGCCTTTCTATCTCACTTTGAATCCTGGCTCTCTCTTTCTTTCTTTCCTCAGACTTCCCTGTCCTTCTCCTTGGGGACTTCAACTGCCACATTGGTGACCCTTCTCTCCCTTGGGCTTCCCACTTTCTCTGTCTAACCTCTTCTTTTGGCCTTCAACAGTGGACTGCAGCCAGCACCCTCAAGGATGGCCACTATCTAGACCTGGTTTTCACAAAAAAACTTCTCTCTCTCTCTGATTTCTCCATTTCACCCTTTCCTCTCTCTGGCCATCACCTCATCTCATTTTCTCTCTCTCGCTTCTCCCCTTCTCCATCTACCCCTTGTTTCTGCAGAAACCTGCGCTCTATTAACTTACCAGCTTTCGATTCCACTTTACGCTCCTCCCTCTCCTCTCTCAGTTCTGCTCCAGACATTGATAACCTGGTCAGGAACTACAACTCTGCCTTATCCTCCTTTCTTGATCTACATGCCCCGCTTTCTCACTGCCATTCTCACCCTTCTAACCCCAACCCTGGCTACATTTCCATATGAGCATGCTGCATTCCTCCACTCGTTCCTCTGAACGTCTCTGGAGGAAATCTCACACTCTCGCAGACTTCATTCACTACAAATTTATGCTATCCTGTTTCAACTCTGCCCTCTCTCAGGCTAAACAAACCTACTTTTCTTCACTAATCAACACGCACAAGTCTAACCCATGCCAACTCTTCTTTGTCTTTGACTCTCTACTTAGACCACCCTCAGCTGCTTCTTCTTGTTCCTCCACCTCACCTCAGGACTTTGCTGACTATTTTAAGGAAAAGGTGGAATCTATATGTCAGAACACCTCTGTTTCCTCCTCCCATTCTACACAGCTTCCTATCTCTCCTCCTGCTTTCCTTGACTCTTTATCCGCTATCTCAGAGGAGGATGTGTCACTGCTGATCTCCTCTTCTCCCTCTACCACTTTCCCTCTTGACCCTATTCCTCCCATCTCCTAAAACCTCTCGCTCCTACTATAATCCCTAAGCTCACACACATTTTCAACTCCTCCCTCTACTCTGGTACCTTTCCCTCTTCCTTCAAACATGCAACAGTCATACCATTGCTCTAAAACAGCAAGCTTGACCCTACCTGTCTTTCCAACTATCGACCTGTCTCCCTCCTGCCTTTTGCCTCTAAATTCCTTGAACATCTTGTATTCATTCTCTTGCTCCATTTTCTCAACACCTATTCTCTCATAGACCCTCTACAATCTGACGTCCGCACTGCTCACTCGACTGAAACAGCCCTCACTATAATAACTAATGAACTCCATGCTGCCAAAGACAGAGGTCATTACACGCTACTCATATTACGCGACCTCTCTGCAGCATTTGATACCGTGGACCACCCTCTTCTCCTTCACATTCTCCATACTCTCGGTATTCGTAACAAAGCTCTATCCTGGATCTCCTCTTACCTCTCCCATCGTACTTTCAGTGTCTCTTCTGCTAACACGTCCTAATCCTCTATCGATCTCTCTGTGGGGGTACCCCAGGACTATGTCCTGGGACCTCTTATTTTTTCTCTGTACACACTTTCTCTAGGTGACCTAATCATCTCTTGGGTTTAAATATCACCTATATGTTGACGACACACAAATGTACTTTTCCATTTCAGACCTTACACCTGCTGTACAGACCAAAGTTTCCGAAATTCTCTCTGCAATATCATTGCCAACTTAAACTTAACATGGCAAAAACAGAGCTCCTCCTCAGTCTTCTTCCCAAACCTGCTGTTGGAAGTACTATCATTCACCCAGTAGCCCAAGCATTGTCCAGGGGTCCACTCGAATCCTCTCTCCAGTCTCAACGTATCTAAAAAAACAAAAAAAAAGTTGCTTTTCTCGCAAATTACAAAGATACACCCTTTCCTCTGTTGCTCAACTGCTAAAACTCTGACACAGGCCCTCATTCTCTCCCGTCTCGATAACTGTAACCTCCTGCTGTTCGGCCTTCCTGCCTCTCACCTGTCTCCCCTACAATCTATCCTCAACGCTGCTGCCAGAATCACTCTACTCTTTCTTAAATCTGTCTCAGCATCTCCCCTGCTGAAATCACTCTCCTGGCTTCCTATCAAATCCTGCATCTTGCACTCAAGTCTCCTCCTCACTTTTAAAGCTTTACACTCTTCTGCCCCTCCTTACATCTCAGTCCTAATTTCTCGCCATGCACCATCCCGACTCTTAAATTCTGCTCAAGCTTGCCATCTCTCTACCCCCTTTGTATCTAAAGCCCTCTCCCACCTTAAACCTTTCTCACTGACTGCCCCACACCTCTGGAATGCCCTTCCCCTCAATACCCGACTAGCACCCTCTCTATCCACCTTTAAGACCCACCTTAAGACCCACTTGCTTAAAGAAGCATATGAGTAGCAAAAAGCTTGACCCCTGTAGATGCACTTACCAGAATGCCCTCCTACTGTCACTGTATGCTCTTCCTACCTACCAATTAGATTGTAAGCTCTTCGGAGCAGGGACTCCTCTTCAGAAATTTTACTTTAAGTCTGAACCACTTATTCCCATGATCTGTTATTTGTATTATTTATTATTTATATGATTGTCACGTGTATTACCACTATGAAGCGCCAAAAACATTAATGGCTCTATATAAATAAAGACATACATACTGTACATACCGAGAAGACATCCTGATACAAAGAGTCTTAGTAACTAGAAAACTACTCTGAAATTTCTTTGTGGCATACAGAGCTCTATCGCCATCTGTTGATCACAGACCATAATGCACTCTAATTATATTTCACTACAGAGAACCAAATATAAATGTGTAGCCCTGTTTCCCCCTTCCTCTGGGAGATTCTACAGTACGCTACCTGGTCTGTGTGTGTATGGTGCTGAGGCATACCTGTTGGTTCAGGAGAACTGAGTAGCTGCGATGGTAAGGGGCAACAGGACAGGCTTTTGGTGATCTCTGGGTTCTTTTCATCAGTGGTTCAGCGCCGCCAGCTGTGATGGGCTCCTGGGATGCAGGGCGTCAGCTCCCACCACAACACTCCTCACCCATCCGACCCAGGAACTGACACCCAGGCAGGAGTATATTGAACAAGGGTTTATTGTGCAGCTCTTTATTTCAGCAGAATAGATTCTTCAAAGTCCCAGGACGTCTGGAGGGTACATACCCCGGAAGTTGGGTGTCTTGAGTCTTGGTGTTCCCCAGGCCTGAGCCTGGGGTGGGCATGCTTCTCCCGATGATTTCTCCCGATGCTCCTCCCAGAGCAAGACTGACTAACTTGGAGACTCCCACTTGGAAGTCTCTTGAACTGTACCTATCCCTGAGAGGCTTATACAGGCCATGAGTCACCACCTTACTTCCTTCACTTACAAGTGGAGCATAATGGGGGGGGGGTCACTTGCCCATAGATTAACCCATTAATGCCCTGAACTTTCTAGGGGCTTACATAACAGATACACTATGTGGGAAAGATAGGTACCATGGGACATAACATGTTACAAAATGTATACAAAACCAAGTGTACAGACGACACCACTAAAGACGTGGGATATCAACGGGAACTGTAAAAAGGAAATATAATAATAGAAACAACTTTTATACTGTATAAAAGTAAAAATTTAGCAAAACCTAATGCCGAACACTATGAAAATGAATAAAAAATAGAAGTTGACTAATCATAAAGTCCATTCCCATCAATAAGGGAAAAGACTTAAAGTGAGAAATTGTTGCTGGTTCTGATTCCATTTTTTAACCAATTGCTATTTATTTGGATGGTATGCTAAGACCGTACATTAGACAAATGAAGTCCTTTTACAGGACACCATCCACTTTTTGAATGTACTGTAAGAAGTTGTGTATGTTTCAGAGCTGTTTTCTGGTTACCAAGACACGGTGTATCTCTAAGGATGTTTTCTCGATCACATCAGGGTTGGAGGTGATTTAACCCCTCTTTTGCCAGAGGAGTGGTCTATACATTTTGAAGCAATACAAGACCGCATGTCCTTCCTGTCGAAAATGGCAAAGTGCAGCAAAATTCCGTCCGTAAGAAATAATCCTTCAATCTAAATCATCAGGAATATATATATATATATACAGCGCAACCCCGTTATAGCGCGGTCCTCGGGGGCCACCCGATCCGACCGCGCTAGAACCGCGCCAGATCAGGAGGGAGGGACTAAGAAGGGAAGGAAGGAAGAGGTGGCTGGAAGCCCTACACGTCCCCCAGCAGCGGCCCTCCGAGTCCAGCCGCAACCTGCTCCTTACCTCCCACCAGCGGCATCCATCCCCTTCCACCGGCATCCACTTCCTCCCCCCCCCCGAGGCTCCCACACCACGCGGACCTCCGAGTCCCAGCCTGCTCCTCACTCACCCCCCCTACCGGCATCCACACCACCCCCCCCCCTCCTGCCCCCCCCCCCCTCCCGACCCCCCCCTCCTCCCGACACCCCCCCCTCCTCCTGATGCCAGCTCCGCTCCGATCTCAGCAGCCGACACCAAAAGTAGGGAGTGGGAGGTGTGACTATGGTGTGCTGTGCAGTGTAGTGTGCTGTGAGAGTGTGCTGTGAGTGCTTTGAGAGTGTGCTGTGAGTGCTGTGAGAGTGTGCTGTGAGTGCCGTGAGAGTGTGCTGTGAGTGCTGTGAGAGTGTGCTGTGAGTGCTGTGAGAGTGTGCTGTGAGAGTGTGCTGTGAGTGCTGTGAGTGCTGTGAGAGTGTGCTGTGAGAGTGTGCTGTGTGCTGTGAGTGTGCTGTGAGCAGTGTGCAGTGAGTGCTGGGAGTGTGTGCAGTGTGCAGTGAGTGTGGTAGTGTGTGCAGTGAGAGTGTGTGCAGTGTGCAGTGTGCAGTGTGCAGTGAGAGTGTGTGCAGTGAGAGTGTGTGCAGTGAGAGTGT
>CM071579.1:437296-500566 GCA_036426205.1 Ascaphus truei
AGTAGGGCTACAAGGTCGATAGTTAGAAAGACAGGTAGGGTCAAGCTTGCTTTTTTTTTAGGAAATGGTATACTGTTGCATGTTTTGAAGGAGTAATGTAAAGTTTCCCAGAGCAGAGTTGAGTAGTTAAAAATGTGTTGGAGCGTATGATTAGATAGAGCAAGAGGTTTTCATGAGATGGTAGGGAATGGGGTCAAGAGGGCCAGTGGTAGAGGGATAAGTTGGCGATCAGACATCGACCCATCCTCCTCTGAGGACAGTGGAAAAAGAGTCAAGGAAGGAAAGCAGAGGCTGTAAGCGGAGGAGTAGGACGAGCGGTGTAGAATGTGGAGAGAGAGAACAGAGGGTTTCTGACTATGGATTCCAACCTTTTCCTTTAAAATAGTCGCAAGTCCTGATGGAGTGGAGGAACGAGAGCAGCTGAGGGGGTCTATAGTAGAAGTCAAAGACAACGAACCGTCGCAGTTGGGTTAGACTTGTGCGATGTTGATTAGTCGAGCAAATAGGTGTTTTTAGCGGCGAGAGGGAAGAAGTTGAAAAACCGGATAGCTAATTTAGTAGGATAGTGATTGAAGTCTTGCGAGAGTGTGTAGACTTCCTCCAGAGGCGCAGGAGGAACGATGGTGTGAATGCAAGCATCTCGTGTGGGTGGAATTTAGCCAGGGTCTCTGGGTTAGAAGGGGAGTGCGGCAGTAGAAAGTGGGGCTGTAGATCAAGAGAGGAGGACAAGACGTTGTAGTTCTGACCAATGTTGTCTGGGTCTGTAGCAAGCTGAGAGAGGAGAGGGAGGAGCGTAAAGTGGACTCAAAGTTCGTAAGTTTAATAGAGCGCAGGTTTCTGCAGAAACCGGAGTGTAGATGGAGGTGGAGAGGGAAAGCGAGGATAGAGATGATATAGATGATGGTCAGTAGAGAAGGGGAAATGGAGAAGAAATCGAGAGAGAGAAGTTCTTAGTGAAAACACCGTCTAAGTAGTGGCCATCCTTGTGGGTGCTGCTCAGTCACTGTAAGGCCAAAAGAAGAGGTTAGAGAAAGAAAGCGGGAAACCCAAGGGAGAGAGGGGTCATCAATGGGCAATGAAGTCCCCAAGGAGAAGAAGACAGGGAGTCTGAGGAGAGAAAGAAAGAGAGCCAGGATTCAAAGTGAGAGAAAGGCAGAAGGGGATGAGTAGAGGAGGTAGTGGGCGATAGATGACCGCCACATGAACAGGGAGGGAGAGAAAATCTTGCACGTGTGGCCTCCAAGGAGGGAAAAGCAGAGAGGGAGGAATAGGAAGGGTTCGGTAAGAACAGAGAAGAGAAGGTCACGCCCCTCCCGTTTTTTGAGGAGGGCAGCGAAGAGCTTAGGACTAGGTTGCCCGCAATAGGGGTGGCAAAGACCGGTTCCAGCGGCGCATTTCTCCGGAACGGACAGATCTTTGCCTCCTAACGCGTAGGGTTTCCGGAACATCGGCCAGCCGAGGCATCCATAAAAAGAGTGGAGTTGAACAAAGAAGATCTGCTGGTACCTGATGATGGCAAGAACCTCAGCTGGCATCTTCCTGCAGCGCTGGTTCCACACGGATGCAGACTGCGATTAGCTCCTCCGGTCGTGGGTGCTCTTGACGGGAGTCGGTGAGTTCCATCCTTCAGTTTGTTCCGAGAGTCCCCCTTTGCCCCAGAAGGCAGAAGAAAGGGCCTCGTTGTGTCCATCCTGCTTTCTCAGAGGCGACTGTTTGCCGGAATGCCAATGCCATACCTGGCCACAGAACGATTCCCTGAGAAATGAGAAAAAAGGAGGAGCGGCAGTGGTTGTGTTTTCGACCTGTGGTATCAAAGACACGTTGACACTCTTTCAGTCGAATTGTTCATGTCTTGTGTGAGGTCCCCTCTCTGTTCCAGCTATGGGGGAGGTCAGGCCAATGCATCGTCGGTGTGAGTTAATGAATTTATATAGGCTACATGAGACGTGGGAGGAAATGGCTGTTCCGATACAGTGGGAGGAAAGTTTGAGAGATTCAAAGAAGAAAGAACACCACCGACCCAAATCTGTCCTATCAACAGGCTTGCATGCTGGTCATTATGCTCTCAATGAATTTAATTAGCAGTTGGAGAGACAAACTGATGTCTCTGCTTCTGCGTCTTGCGGCTCTGCTTGCGTCTCTGCCTCTCTGCCTCTCTGCTCTCTGCCTCTCTGCATCTCTGCCTCTCTGGCCTCTCTGCTCTCTGCCTCTCTGCCTTCTCCTCTCGCCTCTCCCTCTCTGCCTCTCTGCCCTCTGCCTCTGCTGCCTCCTGCCCTCTGCTCCTGCCTCTCTGCCCTCTCTCCTCAAGTTATTGCTGCTAAGGGGTTCTAACAAGCTATTGAATCATAAGGTTACTTAGTTTTTCACACATGGCTTCTACATTTGGCTTTATTTTGTGTTTTTTGTTTGCCTTACTCTCTGATCCAATACCATAATACAAATATAGGGTAAGTAGCTGTCGACTAAATTAACATAGTTTGAATTTGATGAACACATGTCTCTTTTCACCCATCCATTATATACAGAAACACAAAAAGTTGAACACCGGGCAACCGCTAACTAAAATTTTAAAGTGGAAATGGTGTAAACAATACCATAAAAGTGAAAAAATACAAAATATATTACAAATTTGGTAAATAAACCTTCACCAAAAACGTTGATATATATAATACAATGTGAATACATATAAATTCAGCAGCTCTACACCCTTTTGGAACTGCCAGGTCCAAAGCTTTTGCGTTTGTTTTCCCAGATAGGAGGAGGCGCTGTAATTCTCGTATGGTATGTGAAAAATTAAAGAAATATATAATGGTGCTTAGATGGTAATAATAATGGATGGTCAAAAAATATATTGTGTTGATTGTACTCCAAATTAGTAAGGTATAATAGACGTATCAGAGATCCATCTCTCTCTGATAGGAGTCCTTTGATGGATGCCCTCTAAAGAAAGCCTTATGATTGCTGGTCTGTAAGCTTGTTGTATATATGGATCGTGTGAATACCCAAATACCTCCCAAGGGATATGGAGAGAGAAAAGAGAGAGCGCACAATGGTATAGTACGATATGGAGTTATTGCACAACAATAGTTATTTAGGTTATTGCACTCACATTTTGCATAAGATAAATTCGTTGGAGAGAACTGACTGGTTCTCGTGGATGGCGCCGGTGAATCCAGACAACGGAGGACTTCCACGTGCGTCACGTCTGCCCGCATCACGTCCTGTGACAGCTCTGGTCAAGGCTGGAAGAAGCTGCCTTGCGTTCAGTCTTCGTGGCTTGCCAGCACCCACTCCCTGTAGTATTCCCCCAGCTCTCATTCCCCTCCACAGCTGATTCAACACGCGTTTCGCTGTGGCTTTCGTCAGGAATCGTAATGCTAAACCCCAACGGCTCCCTTAATATAGTCCATGTCAAATGCTATGGCTAATCAGGGGGCCGACACAATTAATTACAATGAGTGTAGCTTGTATACGATCACAAGGGAGATGTTACAATCCATAATACAATTTACAATATATAGACAACACAAGCTATAATGCTAATAGAAAAATGTTCTAATTGTCCTATTCTAGATATACATTTATTGTGCTAAATGGGTTAATCCCCGTACTGGCCAAAGTTTTACAGGTATTGACATATGTCTCTATTTATAGATCCCTGATGAGTTAAATGAAGGATTATTCCTTTCGGAAGGATTGTTGAAGCACTTTGCAAGGACGTGCGGCCCTTCATTGCTTACAGTGCATAGACGCAAAAAGAGGGGGACAACATCCATCCTATTGTAAGTGTACAAAAAGAGTGATTTCTTTCTGTGCCACTCCATTTTTATTTTTAACAAATGGTACAGTGTATATCACCTTGGTACTACAGTATATGCAATGTAAATATGTGGATGAACAGAGCATAGAATAAAGACACTATGAAACATATGTATCAAGGCAAAAGTGGTATATTTGCGGGCAAAAACAATAACAATACCACAAACCAACATGTGCTGGTTAACTCGGATGGTTAGAGCGTGGTGCTATAACGCCAGGTCGCAGGTTCGATCCCCGTACGGGCCAATATTTTACAGAGAACATACCAAATAAGTAAACTGGGAAGGAGGTTTCCACAGACAAATCTATTTCCACTATTGGAGAAAGGAAGGAGTTTTTTTTGTTCCCCTGATGAGAGATTATTGAATAATATTTTCCCTCAGGATTTTTGTTTGCCTTCCTCTTGATCAAAAACCATAAATACAAATTTAAGGTAAGTATCTGTCGACTAAATTTAACATAGTTTGAATTTGATGAACATGTCTTTTTTTAACCTCATCCATATGTAACTAGATCTTTTTCTTTGGATACACTGGGTATCATAAGCCCAATGCTACATCCAACATGACAGAAATAACACAGTAAAATACTTCTATATTCCTTTGAAAAGGGACATTTAGTTTAACCCTTTGGCCAAAGCGTTGTAAGCTGCGAGCCCCAACAAGCAGCAGACACCCGTTCGCAAGTCCCTAACACTATCAGATAAAATACTATATACCTCTCTTAGGATAACATTTACCTCTATTAGGAGGGAGAAAGACCACAGTGGATCTATATCCTCTAGAATGAAAGGACCTACTAACTTGGGAAGTGGGGAGGGGCAGGCTTAAAACCTGGAAGGAGGAGCCACCAACCTCTAACAGCTGAGAATAGGTTACAGAACAACAAAACCAACCCCAGCAAGCTCTCTTTGGGAACCCTTGAGCCTCCACAAAATATATGTTTGTATTTAAGTGTCAAAAAGGGTTGCTATTGAGCGTGGCATATGTATACAACAGACGACAGAGAAGCCCAATACTACTGCCAACATGACAGAAAATACACAGAAATACACAGTAAAATACTTATATTTCTCTTAAAAAGGGTAATTTAGTTTAAGTATTTTACTGTGTATTTCTGTCATGTTGGCAGTAGCATTGGGCTTCTCTGTCGTCTGTTGTATACATATGCCACACTCAATAGCACTCCATTTTGACACTTAAATACAAACATATATTTTGTGGGGGCTCTGGGGTTCCCAAAAAGAGCTTGTGGGGTTTTGTGTTCTGTTATCATTTGTTTGCCCCAGGTTTGCGCACCACTTTTGCCTTGATATATATAATATATATGTATAATATCAAACACACAAAAAGTATGTAGCTCAACACTATATATAAGTAGTTAAATAGACCCCAAAATGGCTTTGCCTGATAGGGTACACGAAAAATTTATCACCCAAAAAGGCAGAAAAAAATATATGTAAGGGTAAACTGATGGTGCTGGGGGGAGATTCAAATATAAAAAAACACACAAAGAACAGAGACAAAGACAATCTAATCAAAATACATTTACTAGGGCTGTTTGTTGACTAATCTCTAGATCATCCACTCAATTATTTATTTGTAACATCAGTTTTGTTCGATATTGACATGCGTACACTACTCCTTAATAATCAATGGGGTCCTCATAAAATGTGCTACTCGTGTTTTATACTTATATGCACTGTATAATTGCTCCATTCCGTAAGTAATGTATATGTAATCGACTAATTGACTGTTTTAAATACTTTATATTGGCTAAATTGCTTGTTACCCCCTATAATACCAAGGACTGGTGTTGGAGGGTAACCCCTGAAGAAGTCGTCATTTGATGACGAAACGCGTAGGGCGTGGCTAGACTCTGGCCGCCATTGCCCACGAACACGCTGCAGTTTGGATTGTAGAACTTTGGCTCCCGTGTGCTGCTCTCCTGGCTAACCCTATTACATCAGTTACATTGGAGGTGTTGTTTCCTGGAGGACCTGTCCTATTGAACACCGAGGCAGGACCCCTCTTCGCTTCGGTTCCGTCCACGGAGGTGACTCACTGACACGCCATTGATTGCGGACGGACGCTGGTGATCGAGTGCTTGGCACATGAGAGCCATCTCATACACGCCTATATTTGCTGTACTTTTGTGAGTGGGCATTTGTAAGATTTTATGTTCATTCAATAAATTTTTATTGTGGTAATGGACTAGGTGTGCGCCTGTTTCTTTCTCTTTTCCTTTTTTCTATATATATAATATATATATATCTATAATATATATATATATATAAAACACACAAAAATATGTAGCTCAACACTATATATAAGTAGTTAAATCAGACCCCAAATTAGTATACTGCCTGATAGGGTACACGAAAAATTTATACACCCAAAGAGGCAGAAAAAAATATATGTAAGGGTAAACTGATGTGCTGGGGGAGAGATTCAAATATAAAAACAACACAAACGAACAGAGACAAAGACAATCCCCTAAAGTACCACTCTAAAGTATACTACCAAAATACCTAAGTAGAAGTTTGACAAAAAGACCCGATGCTCCTTCAAGGCAAAAAATGAACAAGTTATATTGATCACTCCGGGGATGAAGCCCACCGACGGGCGAAACGTCTTTCTTTGTGTTTTTATATATATATCTATCTAGCTTAACCACCCGTTATAGCGCGCCCCCTATATAATGTGAATTAGCTTATAAACGCGTTTTCACGTGGCTCCATTTTTTTTTGCACACACTGCACACACTGCACACACACATGCACCACCTGCACCTGCACACACTCTCCTCTGCAACACACTCTCACTGCACACACTCTCTCACTCGCACACACTACTGCCCACACTCTCACTGCACACACTCTCACTTCACACACTCCCAGCACTCGACTGGTACCACTCATCACTCTCACTGCACACACTCTCACTGCACACACTCTCCACTGCACACACTCTCCCTGCACACACTCTCACTGCACACACTCTCACAGCACTCACTGCACACAATCTTGCAACTGCCACATTTCACTGCACGCACTCTCACTGCACACACTCGCACTGCACAACACTCTCACTGCACACACACTCTCACACTGACACACTCTCTCACTGCACACACTCTCACTATGCACACACTCTCCAACTGCACACACTCTCACTGCACACAACTCTCACTGCACACCCTCACACTCCATGCACACACTCTCCTGCACAACCAGCTCACCACTCCACTGCACACACTCTCACTGCCACTCACACTGCACACACTCTCACTGCCACACACTTCCACACACTTGCAGTGAGAGTGTGTGCAGTGAGAGTGTGTGCAGTGAGAGTGTGTGGAGTGAGAATATGTGCAGTGAGAGTGTGTGCAGTGAGTGCTGGGAGTGTGTGCAGTGAGAGTGTGTGCAGTGAGAGTGTGTGCAGTGAGAGTGTGTGCAGTGAGAGTGTGTGCAGTGAGAGTGTGTACAGTGAGTGCTGGGAGTGTGTGAAGTGAGAGTGTGTGCAGTGAGAGTGTGTGCAGTGTGTGTGCAGTGAGAGTGTGTGCAGTGAGAGTGTGTGCAGAGAGAGTGTGTGCAGTGTGTGCAGTGTGTGCAGTGTGTGCAGTGTGTGCAAAAAAAATGGGAGCCACGTGAAAACCGCGTTATAAGCTAATTCACATTATATAGGGGCGCGCTATAACGGGGTTAAGCTAGATAGATATATATATAAAACACACAAAGAAAAGACGTTTCGCCCGTCGGTGGGCTTCATCCCGGAGTGATCAATATAATCTTGTTCATTTTTTGCCTTGAAGGAGCATTCGGGTCTTTTTTGTCAAACTCTACTTAGGCTATTTTGGTAGTATACTTTAGAGTGCTACTTTAGGGGATTGTCTTTGTCTCTGTTCTTTGTGTGTTTTTTATATTTGAATCTCTCCCCCAGCACCATCAGTTTACCCTTACATATATTTTTTTCTGCCTCTTTGGGTGTATAAATTTTTCGTGTACCCTATCAGGCAGTACTAATTTTGGGGTCTGATTTAACTACTTATATATAGTGTGTGAAGATACACTATTTTGTTTTTGTTTTATATATATATAATTAACTTATAGATATATATATATATATATAGAAAAAAGGAAAGAGAAAGAAACAGGCGCACCACCTAGTCCAACCACAATAAAAATTTATTGAATGAACAAAATCTTACAAATGCCACTCACAAAAGTACAGCAATATATAGGCGTGTATGAGATAGGCTCTCATGTGCCAAGCGCTCGATCACCAGCGTCCGTCCGCAATCAATGGCGGTCGTCAGTGTGAGTCACCTCCGTGGAACGGAACGGAAGAGGGGGTCTCGCCTTCGGTGTTCAAAGGACAGGTCCTCAGGACAAAACAACACCTCCAATGAACTGATGTAATAGGTTGTTAGCCAGGAGAGCAGCACACGGGAGCCAAAGTTCTACAATCAAACTGCAGCAGTGTTCGTGGAAATGGCGGCCAGAGTCTAGCCACGCCCTAACGGTTTCGTCATCAAAGACGACTTCTTCAGGGGTATCCCTCCAAGCACCAGCCTTGTATTTTTCGGGATGGTAAGCGGTAACAAGCAATTTAGCCAATAAAGTATTTAAAACAGTCAATTAGTCGATTACATATACATATACCTTGAATGGAGCAATTATACAGTGCATATAAGTATAAATACACGAGTAGCACATTTTATGAGGACCCCATTGATTATTAAGGAGTAGTGTACGCAATGTCAATATAGCAACAAAACTGATGTTATCAATATAAATAATTGAGTGGATGATCTAGAGATTAGTCAACAAACAGCACTAGTAAATGTATTTTGATTAGATTGTCTTTGTCTCTGTTCTTTGTGTGTTTTTTATATTTGAATCTCTCCCCCAGCACCATCAGTTTACCCTTACATATATTTTTTTCTGCCTTTTTGGGTGTATAAATTTTTCGTGTACCCTATCAGGCAGTACTCATTTTGGGGTCTGATTTAACTACTTATATATAGTGTTGAGCTACATACTTTTTTGTGTGTTTGATATATATACATATATATTATATATATCAAGGCAAAAGTGGTGCGCAAACCTGGGGCAAACAAATGATAACAGAACACAAAACCCCAGCAAGCTCTTTTTGGGAACCCCAGAGCCCCCACAAAATATATGTTTGTATTTAAGTGTCAAAATGGAGTGCTATTGAGTGTGGCATATGTATACAACAGACGACAGAGAAGCCCAATGCTACTGCCAACATGACAGAAATACACAGTAAAATACTTAAACTAAATTACCCTTTTTCAAGAGAATATATAAGTATTTTACTGTGTATTTCTGTGTATTTCTGTCATGTTGGCAGTAGTATTGGGCTTCTCTGTCGTCTGTTGTATACATATGCCACGCTCAATAGCACTCCTTTTTGACACTTAAATACAAACATATATTTTGTGGAGGCTCAAGGGTTCCCAAAGAGAGCTTGCTGGGGTTTTGTGTTCTGTTAACCTATTCTCAGCTGTTAGAGGTTGGTGGCTCCTCCTTCCCAGGTTTTAAGCCTGCCCCTCCCCACTTCCCAAGTTAGTAGGTCCTTTCATTCTAGAGGATATAGATCCACTGTGGTCTTTCTCCCTCCTAATAGAGGTAAATGTTAATCCTAATAGAGGTATATTAGTATTTTATCTGATAGTGTTAGGACTTGCGAACGGGTGTCTGCCTTGTTGGGGCTCGCAAGCTTACAACGCTTTGGCCAAAGGGTTAAACTAAATGTCCCTTTTTCAAGAGAATATAGAAGTATTTTACTGTGTATTTCTGTCATGTTGGATGTAGCATTGGGCTTATGATACCCAGTGTATCAAAGAAAAAGATCTAGTTACATAATGGATGAGGTTAAAAAAAGACATGTTCATCAAATTCAAACTATGTTAAATTTAGTCGACAGATACTTACCTTAAATTTGTATTTATGGTATTTTGATCAAGAGGAAGGCAAACAAAAATCCTGAGGGAAATATTATTCAATAATCTCTCATCAGGGGAACAAAATAAACTCCTTCCTTTCTCCAATAGTGGAAATCAGATTTGTCTGTGGAACAACCTCCTTCCCATGTTTACTTATTTGGTATGTCTCTGTAAAATATTGGCCCGTACGGGGATCGAACCTGCGACCTTGGCGTTATTAGCACCACGCTCTAACCATCCGAGTTAACCAGCCATGTTGGTTGGTGGTATTGTTATTGTTTTTGCCCGCAAATATACCACTTTTGCCTTGATACATATGTTTCATAGTGTTCTTTATTCTATGCTCTGTTCATCCACATATTTACATTGCATATACTGTAGTACCAAGGTGATATACACTGTACCATTTGTTAAAAATAAAAATGGAGTGGCACAGAAAGAAATCACTCTTTTTGTACACTTACAATAGGATGGATGTTGTCCCCCTCTTTTTGCGTCTATGCACTGTAAAGCAATGCAGGGCCGCACGTCCTTGCAAAGTGCTTCAACAATCCTTCCGAAAGGAATAATCCTTCAATTTAACTCATCAGGGATCTATAAATAGAGACATATGTCAAATACCTGTAAAACTTTGGCCAGTACGGGGATTAACCCATTATTAGCACAATAAATTGTATATCTAGAATAGGACAATTAGAACATTTTTCTATTAGCATTTATAGCTTGTGTCTGTCTATATATTGTAAATTGTATTATGGATTGTAACATCTCCCTTGTGATCGCTATACAAGCTGTACACTCATTGTAATTAATTGTGTCAGGCCCCCTGATTAGCCAATAGCATTTGTACATGGACTATATATAAGGGAGCCGTTGGGGTTTAGCATTACGATTCCTGACGAAGCCACAGCGAAACGCGTTGAATCAGCTGTTGGAGGTGACTGAGAGCTGGGGGGAATACTACAGGGAGGTGCTGGCAAGCCACGAAGACTGACACGCAAGGCAGCTTCTTCCGCCTTGACCAGAGCTGTCACAGGACGTGATGCGGGCAGACGTGACGCACGTGGAAGTCCTCCGTTGTCTGGATTCACCGGCGCCATCCACGAGAAACCAGCAGTTCTCTCCAACGAATTTATCTTTATGCAAAATGTGAGTGCAATACCTAAATAACTATTGTTGTGCAATACATATCCATATCGTACTATACCATTGTGCGCTCTCTCTTTTCTCTCTCCATATCCCTTGGGAGGTATATTGGGTATTCACACGATCCATATATACAACAAGCTTACCAGACCAGCAATCATAAGGCTTTCTTTAGAGGGCATCCATCAAAGGACTCCTATCAGAGAGAGATGGATCTCTGATACGTCTATTATACCTTACTAATTTGTGAGTACAATCAACACAGATACTATTTTTTGACCATCCATTTATTATTACCATCTAAGCACCATTATATTATTTCTTTATTTTTTCACATACCACTACGAGAATTACAGCGCTCCTCCTATCTGGAAAACAACGCAAGACTTCTTTGGACCTGGACAGTCCTCTAAAAGGGTGTAGAGCTGCTGAATTTATATGTATTTCACATTGTATTATATATATCACGTTTTTTTGGTGAAGGTTATTTACCACATTTGTAAATATATTTTGTATTTTTTCACTTTTATTGGTTATTGTTTACACCATTTCACTTTAAAATTTTAGTTAGCGGTGCCCGGTTTTCACTTTTTTGTTTCTGTATATAATGGATGAGGTTGAAAAGAGACATGTGTTCATCAAATTCAAACTATGTTAATTTAGTCGACAGCTACTTACCCTATATTTGTATTTATGGTATTTTGATCAAGAGGAAGGCAAACAAAAATAACAAAAATAAAGCCAAAATGTAGAAGCCATGTGTGAAAAACTAAGTATACCTTATGATTCAATAGCTTGTAGAACCACCTTTAGCAGCAATAACTTGAGGCAGAGAGGCAGAGAGGCAGAGAGGCAGAGAGGCAGAGAGGCAGACTGGGAGAGAGGATGCAAGAACTGGAGATACTGGGAGGAGTTGGGGAGAATTAGAGATACTGGGAGATAGGATACGAGAATTAGAAATACTGGGAGATAGGATAGGAGAACTGGAGATACTGGGAGAACTGGAGATACTGGGAGAACTGGAGATACTGGGAGAACTGGAGATACTGGGAGAGAGGATGCGAGAACTTGAGATACTGGTAGAGGGGGCAGGGAGAACTGGAGAAACTGGGAAAGAGGATGCGAGAACTGGAGATACTGGGAGAGAGGATGCGAGAACTGGAGATACTGGGAGGAGGCAGGGAGAATTAGAGGTACTGGGGGAAGGGGCAGGGAGAACTGGAGAGGAGGAAGGGAGAACTGGAAATACTGGGAGAGGTCTGGGAGAACTGGAAATACTGGGAGAGGTCTGGGAGAACTGGAAATACTGGGAGGAGGTAGGAAGAACTGGACATACTGGGAGGAAGATGGGAGAATTAGAGTTACTGGGAGGAGGATGGGAGAATTAGAGTTACTGGGAGGAGGATGGGAGAAGTAGAGTTACTGGGAGAGGGGGAAGGGAGAATGTAAGATACTGATTGTGTAGGTAGGAGGAAAGGAAGACACATGGGAAATAGCAGATGTTAAAGCGGGTACAAAAATACTAGAAGGTACTAGGATACACATGAAAGAAATGTACTGATATAGTAGTAGATACAGGGAGAGTGGGAAGTACTTAGCATTGGTGCAGATATACCAGAAGCTAGTGAAAAAAAGAGGTCGCTGTTTAAAAAGTACGTAAAGAGGTGTACTGTACATCTGCTATCAATGTTATCCGCAGAAGGGCAGATAGAATGGAAAACATTGGGTTTGCATTGGGTACATTTTGCAGCCATTCAGAATGACTTTCCCTTTGCATTTTAACTTACAAAGATATACCTAATTTTTTAATACATTTGCAATTATTCTGTATTAAGAAAAAGTGTCCGTTTGTGCAGATTTGGGGAACTGATTTCCACATGAATTTCAGCATTTAGTTTATTTGAATATAGGATGTGTAAGCGTTTGTTAAAATATAAAATACTGTACATCAGTGCCTTTCATTGCCTGGGACTTCTCACATAAGGCTGGGAGGCTTTTTATGAGGTTGAAAAGAGGGGGAAAACATTGAGGTGATAAATCTGCTGAGAAATTGTGAGCAACAATAAGCTAAGAAAATGTGACTCACAACGAGAGGCAGAGAGGCAGAGAGGCAGAGAGGCAGAGAGGCAGAGAGGCAGAGAGGCAGAGAGGCAGAGAGGCAGAGAGGCAGAGAGGCAGAGAGGCAGAGAGGCAGAGAGGCAGAGAGGCAGAGAGGCAGAGAGGCAGAGAGGCAGAGAGGCAGAGGCAGAGAGGCAGAGAGGCAGAGACAGAGACTCGCAACGAGAGGCAGAGAGATAGAGACTAGCAGTGAGATGCAGAGACTCCATGTAAGACGCAGAGGCAGAGACTCGCATCGAGACACAGAGGCAGAGACCCGCAGCAAGACGCAGAGGCTCACAGCAAGACGCAGAGGCTCACAGCAAGACGCAGAGGCTCACAGTAAGATGCAGAGGTTCACAGCAAGACGCAGAGGTTCACAGCAAGACGCAGAGGCTCACAGCAAGACGCAGAGGCTCACAGCAAGACGCAGAGGCTCACAGCAAGACGCAGAGGCAGAGACTCACAGCGATACACAGAGGCGGAGACTCACAGCGATACACAGAGGCAGAGACAGAGACTCGTAGCGCGACACAAAGGCAGAGACTCGCAGCGAGACACAAAGGCAGAGACTCACAGCGAGACACAGAGGCAGAGACACAGAGACAGAGACTCACAGCGAGACACAAAGGCAGAGACTCGCAGCGAGAGCGAGACGCAGAGGCAGAGACTCACAGCGAGACACAAAGGCAGAGACTCACAGCGAGACGCAGAGGCAGAGACTCACAGCGAGACACAGAGGCAGAGACACAGAGACAGAGACTCACAGCGAGACACAAAGGCAGAGACTCACAGCGAGACACAAAGGCAGAGACTCACAGCAAGACACAGAGGCAGAGACACAGAGACAGAGACTCGCAGCGAGACACAAAGGCAGAGACTCACAGCGAGACACAAAGGCAGAGACTCACAGCGAGACACAGAGGCAGAGACTCACAGCGAGACACAGAGGCAGAGACACAGAGACGCAGAGAGGCAGAGAGGCAGAGAGGCAGAGAGGCAGAGAGGCAGAGACGCAGAGACGCAGAGACGCAGAGACGCAGAGACATCAGTTTGTCTCTCCCATGCTAATTAAATTCATTGAGAGCAGAGTGACAGCAGCAGCCTGTTGATAGGACAAGATTTGGAGTGGTTGTGTCTTTTTCTTGATCTCTCAACTTTCCTCCCACTGTATCAGGAACAGCCATTTCCTCCCACTGTCTCAGGTAGCCTATATAATTTCATTACTCACCGACGATGCATTGGCCTGAGCCTCCCCCATCTGGGAACAGAGAGGGGACCTCACACAAGACATTGAACAATTCACTAAAGAGTTCAGACGTGTCTTTGATACCACAGGTCGCAAAACCACTGCCGCTTCCTCCCTTTTTCTCATTTCTCAGGGGAATCGTTCTGTGGCCAGGTATGCATTGGCATTCCGGACAATCGCCTCTGAGACAGGATGGAACAACGAGGCCCTTTCTTCTGCCTTCTGGCAGGGACTCTCGGAACAACTGAAGGATGAACTCACCGCGCAAGAGCACCCAGCCGACCTGGAGGAGCTCATCGCCGTCTGCATCCGTGTGGACCAGCGCCTGCAGGAAAGAGCAGCTGAGTGTTCTTGCCATCATCAGGTACCCAGCAGATCTTCCTTTGTCCTCCCCTCTTTTTCGGAGGCTCCTGCTGCCGATGTTCCGGAACCTACGCAGTTAGGAGGCAACAAGCTGTCCGTCTCGGAGAAATAGCGCCGCTGTGAATCCGGTCTTTGCCACTATTGCGGCAATCCTAGTCATAAAGCTCTTCGCTGCCCTCTCAAATCGGGAGGCGGCTGACCTTCTCTCTGTCGTTACCGAACCCTTCCTATTCCTCCCTCTCTTGCTTTTCCCTCCTTTGAGGCTCACACTGTCCAGATTTTCTCTCCTCGTCCCCTGTTCATGTGGCTGGTCATCTCTACGCCCACCTACCTCTACTCATCCCCCTTCTTGCCTTTCTCTCTCACTTTGAATCCTGGCTCCTTTCTTCCTCTCCTCAGACTCCCTGTTCTTCTCCTTGGGACTTCAAATTGCCACATTGATGACCCCTCTCTCCCTTGGGCTTCCGCTTTCTTTCCTAACCTCTTTCTTTTGGCCTTCAACAGTGAACTGCAGCCAGCACCCACAAGATGGCCACTACTTAGACCTGGTTTTTCACTAAGAACTTCTCTCTCTCTCGATTTCTCTCCATTTCCCCTTTCTCTCTCTGACCATCATCTCACTCATTCTCTCTATCTCGCTTCTCCCTTCTCCACCTCCATCTACCTCCGGTTCTGCAGAAACCTGCGCTCTATTACACTTACCTGACTTTGAGTCCACTTTACACCTCCTCCCTCTCCTCTCTCAGCTCTGCTAACAGACCCCGACAACCTGTCAGGAACTACAACTCTGTCTTGTCCTCCTCTCTTTGATCTACATGCCCCACTTTCTCTCTCGCGCACTCGCCCTTCTAACCCTAGACCCTGGCTAATTTCCCACACACACGCATGCTGCGTTCCTCCACTCGTTCCTCTGAACGCCTCTGGAGGAAGTCTCACACTCTCGCGACTTCATTCACTACAAATTTATGCTATCCTGTTTCAACTCTCTGCCTCTGCCCGCAAGCTAAACAAGCCTATTTTCTGCACTAATCAACAATGCACAAGTCTAACCCACGCCGCCTGTTCTCTGTCTTGATACCTACTCAAACCAACCACCCTCAGCTGCCTCTCCTTCCTCCATCTCCGCTCAGAACTTTAGCTGACTATTTAGGAAAGGTGGAATCCACTCAGAACATCCCCTCTGTTTCTTCTTCCCATCCTCAACCCTCTCCTAACTCTCCCCTGCCTTCCTTGACTCTTTTCCCACTGTCTCAGGAGGATGTGGTCGCTGTTGATCGCCACTTCTTCCCCTCTACTACCACTTGCCCTCTTACCCCTTCCCTCCCACTCCTAAACCTCCGCTTGCTCTACCTACTATAATCCCTACGCTCACACACATTTTTAACTCCTCACTCTGCTCTGGAACTTTCCATCCTCCTTCAAACAATGCAACAGTCATACATTCTCAAAAAACAGCAAGCTTGACCCTACCTGTCTTTCTAACTATCGACCTGTCTCCCTCCTGCCTTTTGCCTCTAAACTCCTTGAACGTCTACTGCACCGACACACTTTTTCGAGCAAATACCCAGTATGTACCTGGCAGATACCTGAAATGCGCCGCTCCTCACCTCTGACAAAGCCCCGTTGTGTTTGCCTTCCCAACCTGGGTTCATCCTGGCTGATGGGCGGCTGATCTGTTTTAAATGATAATATTAGGATTTAATAGGCTGCATGCTTCGCGTGTCTACCAGATGGCATAAATTCATAATGAATTGTAATGCAGTATATATATATATACTGTGCAGTATTGCAGCCAGTGGGAATAAAATGCTCACAATCCCTGCCTGGAAAATCCATCATGCACTCGGCAGGAAAACAGTCACAAACTCAATACACCCGGGTATACCCGATTCGTGGGACTAGCCGAGCCCGAATAAAGTGTGTCCCGCCATGTATTCTCTCGCTTGCTCCATTTTCTCAACACCTATTCTCTCCTAGACCCCTACAATCTGGTTCTCCGCACTGCTCACTCCACGGAAACAGCCCTCACTAAAATAATACATGCCTCCATGCGCAAAAGACAGAGGTCATTACACTCTGCTCATATTACTCGACCTCTCTGCAGCATTTGACACCGTGGACCACCCTCTTCTCCTTCACATTCTCCATACTCTTGGTATTCAGAACAAAGCTCTATCCTGGATCTCATCCTACCTCTCCCATCGTACTTTCAGTGTCTCTTCTGCTAACACCTCCTCCTCCTCTATTGATCTCTCTGTGGGGGTACCCCAGGGCTCTGTCCTGGGACCTCTTCTCTTTTCTCTGTACACACTCTCTCTAGGTGACCTTATAACATCTTTTGGGTTTAAATATCACCTCTATGCTGACGACACACAAATATACTTTTCAACACCTGACCTTACACCTGCTATACAGACCAAAGTTTCTGAATGTCTCTCTGCTATATCATCCTGGATGGCCCTCCGTCGCCTTAAACTCAACATGGCTAAAACAGAGCTCCTCATACTTCCTCCCAAACCTGGCCCTACTACCTCCTTCCACATTACTGTTGGAACTACGATCATCCACCCAGTAGCCCAAGCACGCTGCCTAGGGGTCACACTCGACTCCTCTCTCACATTCGCCCCTCACATTCAAAACATTTCTTAAACTTGTCGCTTTTTCCTCCGCAATATAACAAAGATACGCCCGTTCCTCTGTTGCTCGACTGCTAAAACTCTGACTCAGGCCCTCATTCTCTCCCGTCTTGATTACTGTAACCTCCTGCTGTCCGGCCTTCCTGCCTCTCACCTGTCTCCCCTACAATCTATCCTAAATGCTGCTGCCAGAATCACTCTACTCTTTCCTAGATCTGTCTCAGCATCTCCCCTCCTGAAATCCCTCTCCTGGCTTCCAATCAAATCCCGCATCTCACACTCCATTCTTCTCCTCACTTTTAAAGCTTTACACTCTTCTGCCCCTCCTTACATCTCAGCCCTAATTTCTCGCTATGCACCACCCCGACTCTTGCATTCTGCTCAAGGAAGTCTTCTTTCTACCCCCTTTTTATCTAAAGCCCTCTCCCGCCTTAAACCTTTTTCACTGACTGCCCCACACCTCTGGAATGCCCTTCCCCTCAGTACCCGACTAGCACCCTCTCTATCCACCTTTAAGACCCACCTTAAGACACACTTGCTTAAAGAAGCATACGAATAGCACTGTGAGCATTCTGAACACATGATACATAAAGCTTGGCCCCCTGCAGACGCACTTACCAGAACTCCCTCCTCCTGTCTCTGTACGTTCTCCCTACCTACCAATTAGATTGTAAGCTCCTCGGGGCAGGGACTCCTCTTCCTTAATGTTATGTTTGTCTAAAGCACTTATTTCCATGATCTGTTATTTATATTATCTGTTATTTATTCGATTACCACATGTATTACTACTGTGAAGCGCTATGTACATTAATGGCACTATATAAATAAAGACATACAATACAATACAAGTTCCAGAAGAGTCTCTCTGGGTACACTCTCTAACTCCTCTATTTCCAAGGAATCTTTACCCAACAGAATCCTGATCCCGGTTTCCCTTCAGGGCCCGGGTTTTACGGTTACCACTTCGGCCTTTATCGACTCTGGTTCGGGAGGTAACTTTGTCGATCAAAACTTTGCCACTAGGAACAACATTCCACTTAGAAGAAAGAAAACCCCGGTGGGATTGGAGGCCATAGATGGATGTCCGCTGCAACTGGCCTTTATCATCCTACAAACTGTTGACCTTTCTCTTGTGTGCGCACAGACCCACAGGGAGGTGATTTCCCTGGACGTCATCCACTCCCCATCCGCGGAGGTCATCCTGGATCTTCCTTGGCTGCAACGTCACAACCCACACATCAATTGGGATAAACTAAGGCCTATCTCATGGAATACAAAATGCTCCACGACCTGCGTTACACCACCTTAGAAAATCTGCAGCATGGAGATGCCCGTACAGGTACTGAGCCCTTTACCGGACTACTATTCTGAATTCAGGGACGTTTTCGATAAAGCCAAGTCGAAGACACTACCCCCCCACCGTCCCTTCGACTGTCCCATAGACCTCTTGCCGGGTTCCATCCTCCCCAGGGGACGCTCCTATCCCCTCTCTCTCCCTGAGACCAAGGCCATGTCTGACTACATCCAGGAGAATCTTCAGAAGGGTTTCATCAGAAAATCCTCTTCACCGGCAGGGGCAGGATTCTTTTTCATCAAAAATAAAGATGGCACCCTTTGTCCGTGTATTGACTATCGGGGCCTAAACAAGATTACCATAAAGAACCGATATCCCATACCGCTAATATCTGAATTGTACGACCGTCTTCAAGGTTCTACCATTTCGACCAAATTAGACCTACGTGGAGCATATACTTTAGTGAGGATACGTCGGGGCGACGAGTGGAAGACCGCCTTCAACACAAGGGACGGCCATTATGAATATCTAGTTATGCCATTTGGCCTGTGTAATGCCCCTGTGGTCTTTCAGGACTTTGAACGTGTCAAGCAGGTACTACTACACCTCCAACAGAACCACCTCTATGCCAAGCTGGAGAAATTCCACTTCCACCAAACCTCTACTACCTTCTTAGGATACATTATCTCAGGTTCTGGTTTTTCCATGGACCCCTCCAAACTGAAAGCTGTCATGGAGTGGACCCTTCCTAATTCTCTCAAGGGCATTCAGAAATTTCTGGGCTTTGCCAATTACTATAGAAGATTTAGCCACAAATTTTCTTAATTGTTGCGCCTATCACGGCTCTTACCAAGAAAGGAGCCGACGTCGTGTCTTGGCCCCCTGCAGCAATCCTGGCCTTCGACATCTTGAAGAAAGCCTTTAGCTCTGCTCCGATCCTGATTCACCCCAATCCTAAACTCCCTATCACCCTAGAGGTGGATGCTTCTGACATTGGAGCCGGCGCCATCCTATCCCAAAGAAAGTCTCCTTCAGCCAAGTTGCACCCTTGTGCTTTCTTTAAAAAAAAAAAAATTCTTCTGCACAACAGATCTATAATGTGGGCAACAGAGAGCTAATAGCTATCAAACTCGCCTTGGAGGAATGGAGGCATCTATTAGAGAGTACGGAGAGTCCAATTACCATTTAAATGGATCATAAAAACCTCATGTATCTGGAGAGCGCTCAACGCCTGGGTGCCCGTCAGGCTCGCTGGTCTCTTTTCTTTTCACGTTTCAACTATATCATCTCCTTCATACCTGGTTCCAAGAATCTTAAGGCTGATGTCCTTTCCTGCCAATTTCTAGTCGAGGACAGAATCGAAGCCAGATCAGAGACCATTCTCCCCTCTAAGCTCATCATATCCGCCAACTCGTTCGACATACTAGACGACATTCTTCGAGATCAGACCAACATCCGTGAGGGTATGGAGGTTCCGGACGTTTGTCTCTTTGCCGCATCACCCTTTCGCAGGAGGATTTTGGAGTGGGGTCACTCTTCAAAGACTGCCGGTCACCCTGGTTCTAGAAGAACTTCTGATCTTATCTCACGGACGTTCTGGTGGCCCAACATTCAAGCAGACGTGAAGGTGTTTGTCAAGGCATGCACCACATGTGCTCGGAACAAGGTCCCTCGCAGCAAACCCCCGGTACTCTTAACACCCCCTTCCCATCCCAGATCGCCCCTGGAACCATTTGTCAATGGACTTCATTGTGGAACTACCCATTTCCAGGGGCATGAACACTATCCTTGTGGTCATCGACCGCTTTTCAAAACAGGCACACTTTGTCGCTCTCAAAGGGATTTCGGACTCACCCACACTGGCAGATATTTTTTGCAGAGAGATCTTCCACCTTCACGGATACCCAGGATGACTGGACAGACCTTCTTGCCTGGGTGGAATTCACCCACAATTCCTTACGGAATGAATCCACACAGGCCTCTCCTTTCTTCGTCAACTATGGATTTCATCCTGCACGGCTACCCATCACCCATTACTGTGAGGACTCAGGAGTCGCGCAGCCCCCTGCGCACTCCCGCAAGAAGCAAACGCATGTGCAGCCTCTCACCCTCTGTTCTGGCACCCGTTGCCGTTCCCCCGGAATCACGTGCCTCCTCGCGCATGCAAAGGGCTTCCCCTGCTGGAGCGGCGCCCTCTACCCGCGCGGAGCGCATGTGCGTTGGATTGGTCTCTGGTCGCGTTGCACGTCATCGGCGCTCCCAAGCAACGTGTCAAGCAAAATCAGCTTTTAACAGCCTCACCTGCCATCGCATCTTCCCAGCCTATCGCTGACCCTGAGGAGGCCGCACCTTCGCTCCACCCCCCTTGGGGATTGGTTCCTTCTGCCTATATATGCTCAGCTGTGCCACTGACACTTTGGCTGAGTATAGATTCTTGTTCCTTGTGCTTACCTCTCCTGTCTACTAGATCCCTGCCTTGCCTTGCCCTGCCTTGTGTTTTCCCGTGTACCGATCCGGCTTGCCTTTGGACTACCGCTTCTCTGGACTACTGATCTCGGCTTTCCTCGACCATCCGTTACTCTCCTACCCTGACCCTGGCTTCCCTCCATCTACAATCCGGACCTCTCCTAACCAATCTCAGCTATACCTCTATCTACGATCCGGACCTCTCCTGCACTGACCTCGGCAAGTATACGACAACTCTGATCTCTCCTACCCCGACCTTGCTGCCAAGACCACTCTACATTCCAGACGCGACCCCTGTGTCTATGGCTGATGTTTGCCCATTCCCATCTCAGTACCGGGGTCTCGTCTAGTCTGTGGTGAGCACGGCGTAACAATAAGATCTTGTTTGCCTTTGCAGCTACTGCATGACTTTGGGCACTATTGCTAAGCCTGCTGTCTACAAGCACTCCTAAATCCTTCTCCATCAGGGATTCCCCCAATTTATCCCCATTTAATTTGTAAGTCGCCTTTTTATTCTTGCATCCCAAATGCATAACCTTACATTTATTTGTATTAAACCTCATCTGCCATTTACCTGCCCACGTTTCCAGTCTCTCCAAGTCCTTCTGAAGAGAAATTACATCCTGCTGTGATTCTACTACCTTACACAATTTAGTATCATTAGCAAAGATGGAGACTTTGCTCTCGATGCCAACCTCAAGGTCATTAATAAACAAGTTAAAAAGCAGAGGTACCAGTACCGATCCCTGAGGTACTCCACTCACAACTTTAAAAACCTGAAAAAGTTCCATTTATGACAACCCTCTGTTGTCTGTCCTTTAACCAGTTTTCAAACCAGGTGCATACATTATTACTGAATCCAATTTTCTTTATTTTGTACACCAACCTCTTGTGTGAAACCGTATCAAAAGCCTTTGCAAAATCTAAGTAGACCACATCAACTGCATTACCTCGGTCTAAATTCCTACTTACCTCCTCATAGAAACAAATAAGGGGGGGCGTGTCCAGGACGCCGACGAGGATGGTCGTGTGAGAGAGGAGCTCCACAGACCCTCGTGAATAACTATAATAATAAGAGATTTCCCCCCCAATTTCCGACCCCAAAAACGATCACCCTGGTCTGCTGAACACGCAGAAATGGCTAATAGGCAGAAATCGCAACTTACCCAGGGGGTTACAAAGTTTTTCTCTCCCCCACAAAGGAGCGCTGAAGCGTTGCTAAAATTGAAGATGGCGCCGGCACAGCGAGCGCACACGTTTCAAAACAGCAAGCATCGGATCGCGACCAAGAGGCAGAAATACAGAACCCTGAAGTGAGCCTCACGAGAGAATATATGCAGGAGCTAATGACATCAATGCTGACCAATCTCCACATATCGATCCAGGAGGATTTAAAAGCGGCTGTGACAGAGCTCAGGCAAGATATCACAGGCCTGACGGAACAAACTTCCGCGCTCGAGGCTAAATTGGAGGAGTCCCTGCAAGCGCAAACAGCCGCGGACGACGAAATATTCAGGCTGGGCCTGGAGATTAGCAGCTTAAAGGACAGCCTAGAGGATCAAGCAAACCGCGACAGACGCCAAAATATTAGGATCCGTGGCATCCCTGAGTTTATCCTCCCTGGTCAATTAAAACCTTACCTTCTGGGCCTGTTCTCTTCACTATGTGATGATCTGGACGTTAAAGATCTCGAAATGGACAGGGCCCATCACGCTCTCGGACCGCGGTCAGACGATCCAAATCGAGCAAGGGACGTCATAGTTCGCCTCCACAGGTATATAACCAAAGAAAGGCTCATGGAGGCCTGTAGAGCAAAGGAACCCATCAAGTTCCAAGATGATTCCCTGCAGGTCTATAATGACCTGGCAAAAATAACAGTCAATAGGTGAAGGGACCTAAAGCCTCTGACTACATTGTTAAGGGAGAATGAAATTAAATATGAATGGGGATTTCCATTCAAACTCATCGTAAATAAAAACGGAAAATTCCATGCCATTAAGCACCCCTCAGAAATGTCCCGACTAGTCCGTGCGCTAGGTCTGAATCCTCCTCCAGCGTGGCACTCGGAAGCATCTGGGCCCCACAGATCGGAGACTGAAGAGTTACCAGTCAGGGCATCGGAGAGGCTGGCAGGACAAAAGCAACAAAAGAAATAAATAAAGATTTACTTGCCTGTATTTTCCTGTTCCTGGTTACCTGTTGTTACCCCGTTAATCTCACTGGGATCTAGTCACGTTGACTGAAGAAACTCTGAGAGCAAAGAAGAAGCCGTCCGAGGCAGGCAGCAGCACAGATCAAGACCACGCAGACACCGCCCAAGATCCGCAGTACCGGAGATGGGAGCGCAGCTACCAGCAAGAGACCCGACCTTCATTCCCTCTACACCACCTGAGGGGTCCCTGCCCGTGATACCCATGGTGAGGGAGAAACTGCAAGGGGCCGCCAACCCCCCCGAGACCAACCTGAAGCGCCGAAGCAACCGCGTACCGTCCGCATGCCTGGGGGCAAAAGAAAGTCCGGAGCTGAAGCACGCAGGCTATGGCTGAAGAAACCGAAAGAGAGGGGGCTTTTTTTTCCTTTTGTTTGCCTTCATTCCCCTTTCCCCCGCTGTGTTTCCTCCTACCCGGCACCTAGGGTGAGCCCACATCGGACATATGCCTACGCGGCCCACATTGTTTGCAGAGGCTGGCAGTTCCACACCAGAACACCGGGTAGGAAATTCTACTGAACTGTGAGTACTTTAGCCTCCCAAACCCGGCCTTAAACACCGGCGGGGGCCACCGTTTCGTGAGTAACTTATGACGCTATGAGAGACTAAATTGCAGAAAGGCACTCAGATTGCCTGCGCTCACATATGTTAAGTGAACCCACAGACAAAATCTGTTCCCTAAACATGCCTAGCCCTGAAAGATATATTAACCACCGTAAATACCTATACGTCCACTACTATATCCCCCTTCCAGCCCCCCCACCCCCCCTGTCAATATACCCCAAATAACTATACAAAAGAATGCCACAATTATAAAGGGCAATACTGTTATGCAATTATACTGTATGTGGATGTTGATTTCTGCCATGAATAACGATATGATTGATTCCCCTGTTCCCCCTCCCCTCCAAGGCTAGCTCAAAACGGGAGATAACCATATCAGAACACAGTTATAATATGTAAATACGATTGACCCACCCTTTTCCCGCCTCCCCTCCCCCCCAACCATAATGTTATGATGAACGAGATGAAAGACCCCCCCCCTACTTCCCGGTTGCCTGACTAATCCCTTGTTGCTTCCCCCCCCCCCCTGCTCCAACCTATCCCCCCAACCCCTGCCCTTATTGTCAAAATGTAAGGCACGAAATATACTGTAAGCAATGAGAAAAATAATAGACTACCCCCCTCCTGAATGTACACAATGCAACATGCCCCCAGGTTTTCCCACACCCTCCCCAGCTCCAGAGAGGTTCCCCTTGCGCACCCTCAATGGAGCAGGAGAGATTGAGAGTCTCAGCGGCAGAGATTGATACTCCAGCCTGTCATGCCACGGTCCTCAGTTACCAAGCTGTGTAATACTGTTGAAGATAGTTATGCTATGATGTTATTAGACGCAGTCCTCATTGTAAATAAGGTTGTTCCATGTATCCAGATTGCTATGTAACGGTCCCAAAATAACAGGAGACCCTGCCAAGGAGTAAAGCTGTGAATCACAGATCTCAGTACAGAACTCCCCAAAAGCTGCCCCCCCCTTCCACAGGCCGTGTGCAAATCAGATATCGGCCCAATTACTGTCGCGGCCGAGTTTATTTGAGCATTTGCCCGGTCTCGGCCGCGACAGTAACCTGGCACGCGCCGGGATGTCCCGGGCGCGCGCCGAAGCCTCGGAGGAGAGGCCCGCCGATCGGGGCTTCCCCCTCTCCTCACCGGGTCCGCCGGGTCCCCCGGAACGTCCCGCCGCCGTCCTCACATCCGCGCGACACCAGGGCTCCCTCGGGGAGCCCTGGGCACGCGTACAGGCGGCACAGGCACCCGATGACGCGTGACCGCGCATCGGTGATGCGCGGCACGCCGAGGGAGTGCGGCTCGCAAGCCGGGACATATCCCGGCTTGCGGAATGAGCCACACTCAAATAAAGTGTGCCGCCTGTGTACATGGTCCGACCATGCCCCCATTACCTTAACCCTCCCATTTATAAAATCAAATTCCTACTCATGGAGACTAAATGATTCCCTACTGAACCACTCTGAGATAGAAAAAGAGATCAGAACTTAACTTAAGGATTATTTCTTCTTCAACTCAGGATCAGTCACGTCTCCGGCAATCCTATGGGAAGCCCATAAGGCCGCAATCAGAGGGAAATTCATCTCTATTGCAGCCCACAGGAAAAAGGTCAAACTAAAGTTAATCAAAGACCTCACGGACACCATTGTCAAATTAGAGCAATCACATAAAACTACCCCGTCAAGAAAAATATACAAACTATTATCCACTGCCAGACTAAAGCTAAAACAGGCTCAATTAGAGGATAGTAGAAAGTAGAGAATGCTCTTAAATGGACAAATGGACAGCAAGCGTGATCTCATGCGTATTATCACATGCAGGAAGAGAAGTAAAACACAAAAATAGTGTAACACAGTTTAATAAAAATTAATGGTAAAATGACAATAAGTAAAAGACTCACACTTTGTGAGTTCACATAAAACGTTTGAGAATTCTGAGTATCTCACACTCATCAGGGGTTAATGACACTCTGCAGATTTTTTCAATAGTCTTTGATGTTTTCCTTTGTGTGTTAGTGACCACTTAGGAAATTTGGCCGAATGCAGTCAATAGAGAAACACTTTATGGCTGCACTTAAAGTACTGCCCAAAGTCTCCTTAGTTGGAAAATAAACTCCGTTCGTACGGACCCCCGTGGGTCTCTCTATCTGCACCTAATGTGCTAGCAGTACTCACGGTACTTTGGGGTATACAGTGTCCAGTTTCTCCCTTCTGTTGATGTAATTCCCGGCCGCATGTGAACTCCTCTGCTTCTCCGGTTGTTCCCGTCTTCCGTGGCTGTCCTGCGACACGTGACGACGCAATGACGTCACTCCTTCTCGCGAGAGTTCCTCCGGCTAGCTGTTAGATCGGTGTCTCAGTCCTCCTCATAGAAACATGCACCGCAATGGTGAAACAGGGCGAATAGCCACCAACAACTCCCAACTGCTGTCCGCTGCTCCCGAATATCCTGTGTTCACTCTACAATTGCTGTAAACCACGCCCTACGCGTTTCTCCTTTTGGCTTCGTCAGGGGATGATCTCACTCTCTGTCCCTCATCTTGGGTTAAATACCCTCCTCCATTGCATGACTGGCTAACCAGTTAATTAAAACAATTGCATATTAAATAGACTCATTGGTATAACTGTGCATTTGTATTTTATAATCATCTAGAACATATTTTATTAATCTTTACGCAAATCACAAATAACATATACAGTAAATGAAACAGATAATTCCTATACCACCATTTTTTAAGAATAAAAAAGATAAATGATTATTTTGTATTACATATATATTTATATCTGAAGAGGAAATATACTGATAAGGCAATTCCTACCTATTAAACAGTAATTGTTGATTACCTTTTGGTTTATACAGTATGTCTAAATTCCCCAAATTAGAATATACCTTGGAGATAGACTATTATTACATTAATATATGATTTAGAGGATTAGAATTTATAACCCATGGTGAGATTAAAGCCAACACCACAGTTAACTCAGACCACATATTATATACTGTATAGAAGTACTTACTACTTGTTATTAAGAATCACAATTATTCCAATACCTAAAAGAAATTTCTCTCCTGTGAGGGAATAGAAATTATTATTTGTTTTAATTTCTTCACATAAGTATAATTACTTCCAGATATAGTTTAGCCAATTGCAACATAATTGTTGTGTTCATACTGTAGATATATAATAATAATAATCTTATAAGGGCTCCATATGGACAATTGTATAGGGAGTAGTTGACACTCAGGTCCTTTCTAAGTTGTAATTACACATAATTGTCATGTTATACATACATAATATATTAAATGAACATTTAAGGACACATACAGAAAGGGAGATAATTATTTGGATATATATATCCTATTGCATAATCTACGTTCAAATAATCGCAAAGTTTATTAGATTAGAAATTCTATTGCATAACTACATCTCATCTTGTATTTTATATATAGACAAATGTTAAAACATCACAGCCACAATGTATATATATATATATATATATATATATATATACAGGGGATAATAATACTAATGTCCTATTCCGAACTGCCGTATTCACACAGATAATGAATCAAACTAAATGTAAGTCATATATTTGTCACAGATCTGGCCTAATCCCTTAAAAAGGATCCCAGATCTATGTCAATATTTAGACCTAGCGGAGCTAATGTTTTGAGGGCATAGATCCAGTATGTTTCCTGTCTAGATATTTTGATTACAGGATTCACTCCTCTCCAGCTAGGTCTAACTTTTTCAATGCCCACAAATTTTAGACCTCTAGGGTCTTGACCATGAAATTCTTTAAAATGCTTTGACACACTATGCTGTAGCAGGCCCTTCTCTATATTTCTTACATGTTCTGCAATGTGTATTTTAAGTTTCCTTGTAGTTCTCCCAATGAATTGTTTGTTGCAAGGACATTGCAACAAATAAACAACATAGCTTGAATTACAATCAATCATGTCCTTTATTCATAGTTAGCTTGTGAAACTTCAGATTTTATTGTTTTAAAGCTCTTTTGAGAGTTTGGATGTAGTTTGCAACCTTTGCATGTTTGACACATAAAGAACCCTGTTGTTATCGTAACTGGTTTTAGATTATCTTTTTTTAAACAGCTATGGGCTAGTCTTTGTTTGAGATTTGCTGCCTTTGTAAAAATGATTTCAGGTTTTGATGATAATACAGTAGCGGCAGCTTTTATTTGAACAAATGCCGGCGGCATGCCGGGATCTGCTCCGGCTGGCGCCAGTCAAGACCGCGCACCGCAGCGTTTCCTCCATGCACCCCCCTCCACTTCGGGCGCATTTTAGCCCCCCTTCTCAACCCCGAACCCGGCTCCTGCTCTGCCCCTCTGCTTCCCCGCACCCCGCTTACCTCACTTTAAACTCCAGGGGTGTCGGGGAAGCCAGGGAAGCCGGGCGCACACGTGACTGTGACGTCACAGTGTGCCGCAACAAGCCGCGTCACCACGCTTCCCGCATGCATCCTGCCGTGCGGGAAGTGTTCAAATAAAAGCTGCCGGTACTGTATCTGTTGTAGCATTGGGTCCTTATGTAAGATCCCCCAATGTTTGTACACGATTTTCCTGATATCTCTAGCTGAATTACTGTACCTAGTTACAAATGGGACTGATATTTTCCCCTCTTCTCCCCTTCTAGTGTCTTTGATTTTATATTGAATTAGCTCTGCCCTATCCATCAGGGAAACCTTTCTGTAAGCATCCTCTACTAATTCCTTTTTGTAATGTCTATCAGTGAATTTCACCATCAAATCTTTGGCCTGTTCATCAAAAACATGTTTCTTAGTGCAATTCCGTCTTATTCTTTGCATCTGGCCCAATGGAATATTATTTATCCACTTCTCTGAGTGTCCACTGTCTCCCAACAAAAAATTATTTGTGTCCACACTCTTAATGAATGTTTTTGTCTCAATTTGGCCCTCTTCAATGTAAATGAGTAGAACGAGAAACTCAATCTGGTTCTTACTATACTTAGTAGTGAACTTTAAGTTATATGGATTATGATTCAATCCTGCCAAAAACAACTCCAAAAGATCTACACTTCCCTCCCAGATCAGGAAGATATCATCTATGTAGCGATACCATGATACCAGGTTTGCGCCAAATTCGTGGTTGGACCAGATAAACTGGTCCTCCCACATACCCATAAAGATATTTGCATAATTTGGCGCAAACCTGGTACCCATAGCGGTACCCCTAACCTGGAGGAAGAACTTATCATTATACCAAAAATAATTGTGGCCCAGAATATTTTTGATGCAGTCAACAATGAAATCTATCTGGGCTGATTCTAAAATATTGTCATGAATCAAATTTTCTTTCACAGCCGTACAGCCCTGTGTGTGATCGATCACTGTATAGAGTGAACACACATCACATGTCATAAGAATATCAACACCTTTAATACATATATTGACATTAGTAAATTTGCCAGAAATTTAACTCTAAAAAAGTATTTTATGAAGCAAAATGTGACGCATGAAGTGACAAATGAAAGTACCACTACCTGTGAAAGATTCGTACACACAACATGTAAAAAGAAATCATTGTTCTACCCAAGTTATTTGAGGGGAGGACACATTGATACCTTCAGTAAGTTAGTTCAGGAGGATATGGAGAAATTAGAACTGAAGAAAAACCAAGGGTTTAAAAAGAATATGACAAAAAAGGAACTTGATGCAGTTCAAGAATTGATGGGAAGGGACGACATTGTAATTAAAACTGCGGATAAGGGTGGGGGGGTGGTGATCCTTAATAGACAAGACTATGACTTGGAGTCATCAAGATTATTTGGAGATTCAGTGACATATACACCATTAGAAGGTAATCCAACAGAGAAGTTCCAGATGGAATTGTTGGGATTACTGAATAGAGGCCTCAAAGATGGCATACTGAGTAAAAATGAGTGGGAATATCTGTATATAGAATCACTGAGAATCCCAATTTTCTATTATTTACCAAAGCTCCATAAGGATCCCATCCACCCACCAGGTCGCCCCATTGTGTCCGGAATTAAGGCCCTCACCTCAAATCTTTTGGGATATATAGATCAGTTCCTGAAAGAACCTGTGGGCAAACTTAGATCCTACTTAAAGGATACAATTCAGGATTTAAATATTCTGCGGGATATTGAGTGGAAGGATAGCTATATTCTTGTGACATGTGATGTGTGTTCACTCTAAACAGTGATCGATCACACACAGGGCTGCACGGCTGTGAAAGAAAATTTGATTCATGACAATATTTTAGAATCAGCCCAGATAGATTTCATTGTTGACTGCATCAAACATATTCTGGGCCACAATTATTTTTGGTAGAAGGGGAGAAGAGGGGAAAATATCAGTCCCATTTGTAACTAGTGTGGCAGGATGGCCGTGGTAAGTGAGGAGACAACACGACTTTTCTGGTGAAATAGTGCTGGTGGATTTATTTGTCCAAAAAGGGTAACTAAAACAATGGGTACACTGTCCCTTTAAATTGAAACGTAAACAAAAACCTAACCCCGGTCAGGGCACTGACTAAACAAAAGTGCAGGCTAACTACCTGGCTGGCTACCTAGCCTAGTCCAGCCCAACAATGTTCAGCAATAGCAGTTGGCTCCTTACCTGGGAGCTTTATTCTCCCCCCTTGGGACAGGATCAATCTAAGCAGCTTGTGTCAGTCTGTCAACACTCCTCTGTCTTCTCTCTGCACCTCAGAGAGAGACTGCCACCCCAGAGGCATTTCTTCTTCCTGTTTTAAAGCAGGTGAACTAGCTTAATTTGAATCACCTGTGGACTGCTTAACAAGCTGGGTTAACCCCTCGTCTACTGGAAAGCATGCATACTACCATCTCCTACTAACATATACTGAGTAAATGACCCTGTCACATATCCCCCTTCCCAGCGTAACGTTACCGAGTGGAGCGGCCCGTGCACCGAGACTGTGCACCCTAGAGAGTGCATCAGCATTACCGTGCAGTATGCCTGGCCGATGTTGGACCGTGAAGTTGAAAGGTTGCAACGACAAAAACCAACGGGTAACTCTCGAGTTCTTTTCTTTATTTCTATGCATCCACTGTAGGGGTGCGTGATCTGTAATGAGCGTTAAAGACCTGCCTAACAGGTAATACTTCAATGTGTCTGTTGCCCACTTTACAGCCAAACACTCTTTTTCTACTGTGGCATATCTTTGTTCGCGGGGACACAATTTGCGACTTAAATAGAGGACCGGATGTTCCTCTTCTCCTACAAACTGGGACAGTACTGCTCCGAGACCTACTTCGGAGGCGTCCGTTTGCAGAAAAAACTCCTTAGTAAAATCCGGGGCTACCAAGACTGGGTGACTATAGAGCGCTGTACGTAGGTCTAAAAATGCGGTCTCCGCATTACTGTTCCATTTTACAACATCAGGTGCCTTTGCCTTTACTAGATCTGAAAGCTGTGCTGCCCGGGTTGCAAAATGGGGTATAAATCGCCTGTAGTAACCTACCATGCCTAGAAATGTCCTAACCTGTTTTTTTTTTAAGGGGACGGGGCCAACTCTCAATGGCTTCAACTTTATTGAGCTGGGGTTTTACTGTCCCCCTTCCCACAACATAGCCAAGATATTTTGCTTCTGCTAGGCCGACTGAACATTTAGCTGGGTTGGCTGTAAGACCCGCCTCCCGAAAGGTTCTCAACACTGCCTCAACCTTTTGTAGATGTGAGTCCCAATCTGGACTATAAATTACCACATCGTCTAAGTACGCTGAGGCGTAGTTCGAGTGTGGGTGTAACAGTTTATTCATCAACCTTTGGAAGGTTGCAGGCGCCCCATGAAGACCAAAGGGTAAGACAGTATACTGGAAAAGACCATCAGGTGTGGAGAAGGCCATTTTCTCTTTTGCTGAACTTGTTAAGGGGATTTTCCAATAACCCTTTGTAAGATCTAAAGTGGTTAGAAAACGAGCCCTCGCCAACCTCTCAATTAACTCGTCTACCCGTGGCATAGGATAGGCATCAAACTTCGAGACTCCATTTACTTTTCTAAAGTCATTACAGAACCGTATTGACCCATCTGGCTTAGGTACCAAGAAATAGGGCTGGACCATTGATTATGGGACTCCTCAATTACGCCTAAATCTAGCATCTTCTTTACCTCTGACTGAATAGCCCCTCTTCTGGCTTCTGGGATTCTATAGGGTCTTACTGTATCTTAACGGCTACGCCCGGCTTGGTGACGATATCATGGGAAATCACCCTAGTTTTCCCTGGTACGCTGGAAAATACATCCCTGTTCCTTTTTACCAAGTCCACAGCTTCTCTGTATTGTTCAGGGGTGAGTTCTGCCGATATTCGAACAAGTGGTTCCTCCCCTTTCCCGGATTTATTAGCTATTACCGTCAGACATACCTCTCTATCCTTCCAGGATTTTAATAGATTTATGTGATAGATTTGCTCTACCTTCCTCCGATCTGGCTGTCGAATTTTATAATTCACCGGGCCGACCTGTTCTAGAACCTCATATGGCCCCTGCTATGTGATAACAGCTTGCTTTCGGCCGTGGGAACAAGCACCATTACTCTGTCCCCTGGTCGGAAGTTGCGAACCGTAGCCTGTCTGTTGTAAATGTTCTGTTGGGCCCTCTGTGCCTCTTCTAAATGTTGTCTGACTATGGGGGTAATATGCGCAATACGTTCTTTCAAATCTTCCACAAATTGGACGGCATTTTTCCCTGGAACAGCTTGTTGCTCCCACTCTTCTTTGAGGCTATCCAGAATCCCTCTTGGGCGTCTCCCATACAGGAGTTCAAATGGGAAAAACCCTGTAGAGGCCTGGGGCACCTCTCGGATAGCAAACAAGAGATAAGGCAACAAGGTGTCCCAGTTCTTCCCATCACTAGCAACCACCTTTCTCAACATCATCTTCAGAGTTTTATTAAATCGTTCTACCATTCCGTCCGTTTGCGGATGGTAAACAGAGGTTCTTAGGGACTGTATTTTTAGCTCTACACATAAGTCTCGCATAAGCTTAGATATAAACGGGGTGCCCTTATCTGTCAGAATTTCCTTCGGTATCCCGAGTCGGGAGAATACCTGTAACAATTCCTTAGCTATAGCTTTGGAGGAAGTATTACGTAAAGGCAACGCCTCTGGATAGCGAGTGGCATAGTCTAGGATCACTAGGATGTATTGATGACCCTTGGCAGATTTCTCCACGGGACCCACTATATCCATGGCGATCCTCTCAAATGGGATCTCAATTATAGGCATAGGGATCAATGGGGCCCTCAAACTTGGTCGGGGGCTGTCAACTGACACTCTGGACAAGAGGCACAGAATCTCTTTACTGCATTATATATCCCTGGCCAGTAAAATCTTTTTAGGATTCTTTGCTGTGTCTTCTCTACTCCCAGATGACCCCCCAATAAGTGAGAGTGTGCTAGCTCCAGGACCTTCCTTACTAATGAACTGGGTACTAGCAATTTTTCTATTTCTTGGCCCTCCTCTTGGCTCACATGGTATAACAAATCATTTTTAATACAAAAATAGGGATAGGATTCCTTGGTTGTCCCTTCTACCGGGACTCCATTAACTTCTACTGCCTGGCTAAACCCATTTTTCAACTGGGGATCATTAGCCTGCTCCCTACCAAAGTTAGTCAGGGAAAGTTCTAGACTTTCAAAACCTTCCTCATCTGGAGTTTGGCCGGTTACCTCCACGGGTGACTCGGACACCTGAGCATCAACAGGTCCTGTCTCGGACAACTCTTCTCCCTCTGGTCTCCCTCCGTTAGGAGTAGTGGCCAGTGCTAACTGGGGTGGGGGCGTACCTCTTTTTTTTTCCTTCCTACGTTCTCGTTTCGACTTAGGAGTTTTAGACACCTCGGAGACTAATTCTGGGTCTGTAAATGGAAAAAGCTCATCTGGAGTAGGATTGTTTAAGGTGAGCTGTCCTCTGATCAGGGTGTCAAAACCCAGGAAATTACAACCTAACACTATGGAATGGGGTAACTTTGGTACAATTGCTGCCGTAGTTTGGATGACTTGCCCCTCGATTTTTACTTTTATCAGAGTCGTGGTGTACGGAAGCGTACACCCATGCACACATAATACCCGCAACTTCTCACCCTGGTGTAACCAGAGAGGCTTAACCAACTTCCGTGATACCAAGCTAATATTACTCCCTGAGTCCACCAGGGCGGAGACTGGTTTACCATTTAAAATCACCGTGGTGAGGAAGTTGTGGGTACATTTTCCCTCGCGGGTCATACCTACCACTCCACAAAATTCAGACTTCACAGAGCCATACGCACACTCCATTGGCTCAGACAACTGTGGGCAGTGAGCCTTAATATGTCCCGTCTCCCCACACTCAAAACAAACAATTGGCCCAGTTCGTTCTTGAAACCCTTTCTGAGATTTAGAGTTTCTGTCCCTATCCGGGTTTTCTTCCACCCGCTCAAATCGTGCGAACGGTCGTGGGTCCTGGCGCCAGCGCTGGCCTCTACTGTTCGTGTTGGGACGTGGGTTGTGGTTTGTGCGAGTGGGGCGTGACAGTTCACGGGTAGCCAGAAACTGCTCCACTGCGCCTACCATGGCATCACAAGAGAAGGGATCTCCCTGCCCCACCCACTGTTGAAGGTCCTGGGGTAACGCTTGAATGAAGCGGTCCAACACCACCATCTCAAGGATCCGTGTCGGGCTATATTCCTCTGGTTTCAGCCAATTGGACGTTAGGTGAATTAAATCCCATAACTGGGACCTGGGTGGCTTCTGTTCCTGGTATCTCCACGTATGGAACCTCTGCGCACAAACTGCGGGAGTCACTCCAATCCTTGCAAGGATTTCGCTTTTAGACAGTCATAGTCTGCTGCGGCTTCTTCGTCAAGGTCACAATACGCTTTTTGGGCTTCCCCCAGTAAAAAGGGTACGATAATCCTAGCCCACTTGGAGCAGGCCCAACCTTCCCAGGAAGCGATTCGCTCAAAGGACCTGAGGTATCCCTCGACGTCATCGTGCGGCGTCATTTTCTGCAGGTACACATTCGCCTGGACGGGCCACGCCGGGGCCGTACTGGACAAGTCCATTTTAATCTGGGCCAGCTGCTCAATCAGCTGTTTCTGTGTGTCTGCAATAATGTCAAACTGGGCTGCAAGTATCCGGTTCGTCTCACGTTCTGCAGTTCTGCAGCCGTGCTTTCCTGTCCCTGTTTGTTAGCTTCCTGCTGAACAGCGGTGCTGTGCACTAAGGCCTTTACAACGTCCTCCATACTGATAGTTACCGCGTGGACAGGTCCCACCAGTCGCAATCGGTAGCTCCGCCCCTTTTACAGGGTGTTCGACATCCCACTTCTGACACCACATGTGGCAGGATGGCCATGGTAAGTGAGGAGACAACACGACTTTTCTGGTGAAATAGTGCTGGTGGATTTATTTGTCCAAAAAGGGTAACTAAAACAATGGGTACACTGTCCCTTTAAATTGAAACGTAAACAAAAACCTAACCCCGGTCGGGGCACTGACTAAACAAAAGTGCAGGCTAACTACCTGGCTGGCTAGCTAACCTAGTCCAGCCCAACAATGTTCAGCAATAGCAGTTGGCTCCTTACCTGGGAGCTTTATTCTCCCCCTTGGGACAGGATCAATCTGAGCAGCTTGTGTCAGTCTGTCAACACTCCTCTGTCTTCTCTCTGCACCTCAGAGAGAGACTGCCACCCCAGAGGCATTTCCTCCTCCTGTTTTAAAGCAGGTGAACTAGCTTAATTTGAATCACCTGTGGACTGCTTAACAAGCTGGGTTAACCCCTCGTCTACTGGAAAGCATGCATACTGCCATCTCCTACTAACATATACTGAGTCAATGACCCTGTCACACTAGGTACAGTAATTCAGCTAGAGATATCAGGAAAATCGTGTACAAACATTGGGGGATCTTACATAAGGACCCAATGCTACAACAGATATTACCATCAAAACCTGAAATCGTTTTTACAAAGGCAGCAAATCTCAAACAAAGACTAGCCCAAAGCTGTTTAAAAAAAATATAATCTAAAACCAGTTACGATAACAACAGGGTTCTTTATGTGTCAAACATGCAAAGGTTGCAAACTACATCCAAACTCTCAAAAGATCTTTAAAACAATAAATTTGAAGTTTCACAAGTTAGCTATGAAATACAAGACATGATTGATTGTAATTCAAGCTATGTTGTTTATTTGTTGCAATGTCCTTGCAACAAACAATTCATTGGGAGAACTACAAGGAAACTTAAAATACACATTGCAGAACATGTAAGAAATATAGAGAAGGGCCTGCTACAGCATAGTGTGTCAAAGCATTTTAAAGAATTTCATGGTCAAGACCCTAGAGGTCTAAAATTTGTGGGCATTGAAAAAGTTAGACCTAGCTGGAGAGGAGTGAATCCTGTAATCAAAATATCTAGACAGGAAACATACTGGATCTATGCCCTCAAAACATTAGCTCCGCTAGGTCTAAATATTGACATAGATCTGGGATCCATTTTAAGGGATTAAGCCAGATCTGTGACAAATATATGACTTACATTTAGTTTGATTCATTATCTGTGTGAATACGGCAGTTCGGAATAGGACATTAGTATTATTATCCCCTGTATATATATATATATATATATATATACATTGTGGCTGTGATGTTTTAACATTTGTCTATATATAAAATACAAGATGAGATGTAGTTATGCAATAGAATTTCTAATCTAATAAACTTTGCGATTATTTGAACGTAGATTATGCAATAGGATATATATATCCAAATAATTATCTCCCTTTCTGTATAAGTGTCCTTAAATGTTCATTTAATATATTATGTATGTATAACATGACAATTATGTGTAATTACAACTTAGAAAGGACCTGAGTGTCAACTACTCCCTATACAATTGTCCATATGGAGCCCTTATAAGATTATTATTATTATATATCTACAGTATGAACACAACAATTATGTTGCAATTGGCTAAACTATATCTGGAAGTAATTATACTTATGTGAAGAAATTAAAACAAATAATAATTTCTATTCCCTCACAGGAGAGAAATTTCTTTTAGGTATTGGAATAATTGTGATTCTTAATAACAAGTAGTAAGTACTTCTATACAGTATATAATATGTGGTCTGAGTTAACTGTGGTGTTGGCTTTAATCTCACCATGGGTTATAAATTCTAATCCTCTAAATCATATATTAATGTAATAATAGTCTATCTCCAAGGTATATTCTAATTTGGGGAATTTAGACATACTGTATAAACCAAAAGGTAATCAACAATTACTGTTTAATAGGTAGGAATTGCCTTATCAGTATATTTCCTCTTCAGATATAAATATATATGTAATACAAAATAATCATTTATCTTTTTTATTCTTAAAAAATGGTGGTATAGGAATTATCTGTTTCATTTACTGTATATGTTATTTGTGATTTGCGTAAAGATTAATAAAATATGTTCTAGATGATTATAAAATACAAATGCACAGTTATACCAATGAGTCTATTTAATATGCAATTGTTTTAATTAACTGGTTAGCCAGTCATGCAATGGAGGAGGGTATTTAACCCAAGATGAGGGACAGAGAGTGAGATCATCCCCTGACGAAGCCAAAAGGAGAAACGCGTAGGGCGTGGTTTACAGCAATTGTAGAGTGAACACAGGATATTCGGGAGCAGCGGACAGCAGTTGGGAGTTGTTGGTGGCTATTCGCCCTGTTTCACCATTGCGGTGCATGTTTCTATGAGGAGGACTGAGACACCGATCTAACAGCTAGCCGGAGGAACTCTCGCGAGAAGGAGTGACGTCATTGCGTCGTCACGTGTCGCAGGACAGCCACGGAAGACGGGAACAACCGGAGAAGCAGAGGAGTTCACATGCGGCCGGGAATTACATCAACAGAAGGGAGAAACTGGACACTGTATACCCCAAAGTACCGTGAGTACTGCTAGCACATTAGGTGCAGATAGAGAGACCCACGGGGGTCCGTACGAACGGAGTTTATTTTCCAACTAAGGAGACTTTGGGCAGTACTTTAAGTGCAGCCATAAAGTGTTTCTCTATTGACTGCATTCGGCCAAATTTCCTAAGTGGTCACTAACACACAAAGGAAAACATCAAAGACTGTTGAAAAAATCTGCAGAGTGTCATTAACCCCTGATGAGTGTGAGATACTCGGAATTCTCAAACGTTTTATGTGAACTCACAAAGTGTGAGTCTTTTACTTATTGTAATTTTACCATTAATTTTTATTAAACTGTGTTACACTATTTTTGTGTTTTACTTCTCTTCCTGCATGTGATAATACGCATGAGATCACGCTTGCTGCGGATTACAAGCTGCTAGAGGTTCCAGATTCTTCATAACTGTTCCAGATCCCAGAGTGGATACAAGGCCTGAATATATCTTACACACTGTGAGTGCATATCGTACCTTCTGGTGGTTAAATTGTTACAACGTATTACCCTATGTTTGTCTTTCTTGTCTCCACTTGCGCCTAGGTCATTCTTTTTGGGAAATCTTTCGTTACCAGCTTGTGGAGCGGTAGACCTTTTGGCTGCAGACTGAGTCAGGGAAAGTTAGATTGTCAGGGTATATACCCTCCAGTATATGTGGTAACTATAACATTTATTAGTCTTTATGTGATTGCGCTTATTGTATTTCTTCTTTTTGTAATGTATGTATGTATGTCTAGAGAGATATATACATACAGGGTTAGAAATGATAGTGTTGTAAAAGCTTGATTTGCAGTATTGTAAATGATTTTGGCTATGCTGCTATGCATAGATGTGTGTTAAATGTATTTTATAATTAGAGAGATGTAATGTTTGGGCTTCTATGCTGTACTGTAGGTAATGGTGAGGCTTGCTTTAGTATATTGTAATTGTTGGTGTCCTATTTTGTATGATGCTAACTTGTTCTCTGTAACGGTTGCTATAGTTAATTGTGTAATTGGTATGGATGCTATTTTAATTGTTTTGGGATGTAATTCATGTATGTTAATTGATTTATGGTGACTTTATTGGATTATATAGTATACTTCTTGTGATGTAATGCTATTTTAGTTGGAATATTGTATTGTTAACATTGATTTGCAGCGTCTACATTTAGCTTACATTTTAGGCAGCATGTATACAATGTAAACGCAATGTTTTAAGTGGCATTTGAGGCTTTGGATTGGCATTTGATGCTTTAGATTGAATGATTACATTAGATTTGTTTAGGAAATTGCATTTTAATTCATTGAGGATGTTATGGATCAGTGGTGTTGCCATTGCAGGATAGCTTAACCCTTTAATTACCTTTTAGGTTAGTACCCGATAAGGTGATTAAGGGGTTCATTGATATGTGAATGTCATTGAAATGTATTGGCTATTTATTATTTTGGCAACGGAACACAATGATGATGGTGGCGACGGGGCCTTCTTATTGAAGAGGTTAGTAGAATTTTCTTTATTTTACTATGGTATTTAATGTGTTTAATAATGGCCAAATAATGTATTATCCCTATGTGAATAATAGTTATTTGGCACATTATTGTACTGTATGTGGTGGGGGGAGGGGGTATTGGCCCCAAGGGTATGTGGTAGGACTCCCTTGTGGGTAGTGGGTGAGGGTGGTTAGGCGTCAGGGGATGGGGAGGTAGTGGGGGAGGGTATGTGGGTGATGGTAGGTTAACCCCTTAATGACTGTAGCGATTAATAACCGCTATGGTGATTAAGGGGTTAGGGGTCATTACAATGGATGTTTTTATTCTTGTGTCTGTTTTGCAAAAGCGGATGGGGCATGGGCAGGATGAAGATGAGGAAGGCCTTCATCGTGGCAGCCGGACATGGGTGAGTGCTATATGTATTTAATGTCTTTATTGTTCTGTATGTATTTTAAATGGACACATGCACTATTATCCATTTGTGGATAATAGTCATTGTGCCCATTACTATACTGTATGTTAGGTGGGTATAGGTGTTGTTGGGGTCATATATATATATATTTATATATATATTTATATATATATGTATATATATATTTCTTTAGTTAGTGTGGGGCTGTTGTGTGTGTTTTCTTTTTATTGTGGGTAGCGGGAGTGGGTGAAGGGGGTATTAGCCCCAATGGTGGTTTGTTTAGGGCTTGCGGGGGGGTAGCGGTAGCCCTTAACCCCTTCATGACCGTAGCGGTATTAACTGCTATGGTCGTGAAGGGTTTAAGTGCACCCGCAACCCCCCCGCAAGCCCTAAACAACCACCAAGGGCCAAATACCCCCTTCACCCACCCCCGCTACCCACAATAAACCTGTCACGGTGGTTTAACCCCTTCATTGCCTTAGCAGTTAGCCACTAAGGTAATGAAGTGGCCTTTAAATGCATTTTTCTTGCCTCAGATGCATGCCGGGGGGGGTCCGGTGCTGGTATTAATGGTATCAGCTCCGGAGACCCCCGGCATCAATTCCAGCCAGGAAAAAGGCCAGAAATTTTTCTAAGTGCCGATCTGCCGCTCATCAGCAGATTCTCACCATCAACTTGCCATCTTTTTCTTACGTGGCTGATTCGCCAGCAAAACGCCATTCTAGAGTGGCGAATAGCTCCGCTTAGCTACTCGCCACTAATAGAATACAGCGTGGCGGAAAATGTTTCAGTTTTAGGCGGAAAGTGCCTTCTCGCCTCGCCACCGGCGGGGGAAAAAAAATCACCAGCCAATCTGGCGTTTTTTTTTATTCTCGCCACTTTCTCGCCGCTTACTGAATAGGGATAGGCATTTTTGGCGGGAAAGTGGCGAGAAGTGCCTTTCCGCTGCTTACTGCATGAACCCCTAAGTTTGAAAGGCTGTGTAAGAACACTGCACACCAGAAAGGTCTAATAACACAGATATACGCTGAAATGGAGACAGCAACAGACCCCCCTACCCATGACTATATGCATAAATGGGCAGCGGAGGATTGGGAAAGTATTTGGGAATCTGCCTCAGGAACTTCCATATGTACCACAACTAAAGAAAACATATATAAAATATTGTTCCACTGGTATCTTACCCCAGTTAGATTAAGACAAATCTACCCTCTGGCCTCCGATCTATGCTGGAGAGGTTGCGGACAAAAGGGGGACATGGCCCATATTTGGTGGTCATGTCCAGAGATTCAGAAATATTGGCTAACCATACAAACTATAATAGAAGAGGTCACAGACCTCACCATACCCATTGACCCGCTGACCTACTTGTTGGCCAGGCAAATAGAGACTGCTGACCGCCCAACCAGAAAATTAATCTCCTTCATTCTCACAGCGGCCAGGTGTGCTGTGGCCGCCTCATGGAAGAAGGTATCGCCCCCTTTGCCCCAAGCAAACAGTGAAAAAAAGGATCCATGAAGTAATGCTCATGGAAAAACTTTCAGCTTTTCTGAAGAGATCCACAACGTCCTTTTATAAAGTTTGGGAACCATGGCTGATCCAACCCACAGGTTAGAAATCCTTATCCCTCACTAGGAGAGGAATAGAGAATTAGCGAAGAAAAGAGGCTGGATAGAGTACGGTTGGATGGAAGAGGAGGCCGGGAACTTACCCCCCCCCCCTTTTTCTCCCTCCCCCTTCCCTTTTCTTTTTCTCCCCCCTTTCTCTCTCTCTCTTTCTCTCTCTCGTCTGCCCTCCATGGTCCAATAACAGGACCGGAGCCGCGACGAGGCTGTTGGTGTGTAAACATGAAAAAACCCTGTATTAGGCTAAAGTTATGTTTTATATGTATGTACACTGTATAAGTGCCTAATAAAAAAATTGGGGGGAAAAAAAAGAAACAAATAAGGTTAGTTTGGCATGATCTATCCTTCATAAATCCATGCTGACTATTACTAATAATTTTGTTTTCCATTAGGTATTCCTGAATGTTATCCCATATTAAACCTTCAATTAGTTTCCCCACTATTGAAGTCAGGCTTACAGGTCTGTAATTCCCCGCTTGTGATCTAGCTCCCTTTTAAAAATAGGCACCACATCTGCTTTACGTCAATCTTGTGGTACTGAGCCTGTGGAAATGGAGTCCTTGAATATTAAATATAATGGTTTGGCTATTACTGAGCTTAACTCCTTGAGAACTCTTGGATGCATGCCATCGGGGCCAGGTGCCTTATTTACTTTAATTTTTTCAAGCCGCTTATGAACTTCTTCCTCAGTTAACCAATTGTTCATTAATATGGAGGTTGTGGCTTCCTCCTGCGACACTACTATTGAACTTGATTCCTCCCTGGAAAACACAGAGGCAAAGAATTTGTTTAATACCTCTGCTTTTTCCTTATCTCCAATAATCTGCCTACCCATCTCACACTGAAAGGGTCCTATATTTTATTTCTTCATTTTTTTGTTATTAAGGTACTTAAAGTACTTTTTAGGGTTGACCTTACTTTCTATTGCAATCCTTTTTTCATTATCCATTTTTGCTAATTTGATTGCCCTTTTGCAATTTTTGTTACATTCCTTATACTGTAATTCTGATACGATGTCTCTGTCCCTTCTGATTTAAATAATCTAAACGCCTTCCTTTTCTTGTCCATTTCCTCCCCCACCTGTTTATTTAGCCACATTGGTTTTCACTTATTTCTTTTATACTTATTACCCAAGGGTATACACAGATAAGTGTGCTTTTCTAACAATCTTTTAAAGACTGCTCATTTATCTTCTACATTTTTCCCTGCAAAAACATCATCCCAGTGTATTACTTGTAGATTAGACCTGAGTTTATTAAAATCTGCCTTTGTTGAACCCAAGTAATCTGTTTTTTGATAATTTCTTTCAAATGAGACCATGTTATGATCACTGTTACCCAAATGTTCCAGGACTTGAATATTTGATATTACTTCTACATTGTTTGATATTACCAAATCCAGTACAGCCCCTCTCCTTTAATAAAGGGCAAATAATCTATTATCCATATCTAGATAGGGAAAAAGTAGTCAACTCTAGCAAGAGTAAACAAAACACAGCACTCAGTGGTAAATGAGCAATAATACCTGGAATCAGATAAACAGCAGCACAAACAAGACCAACGTTTCGGTCCGCGTAGGGACCTTCCTCAGAGCAGTGCTGGTGTCAAGGATTGGACTTCAGCTGAAGTGGATCCCAGTGGCAGGAACAGCAGGGAGCGAAGTAGGGGTCACAAGCAGAGATCAGAGGCAGGCGGCAGATAGCGAAGTCAGGAAACAAGCAGGGGTCCGAGGCAGGTAGCGAAGTCAGGTAACAAGTAGGGGTCCGAGGCAGGCGGCAGGTAGCGAAGTCTGGTAACAAGCAGAGGTCAGCAACGAGGAGACTGGAACAGGATGATATCAATAGCTAGCACAGCAGTGAACACAGGAAGCTTGCAGGAGCTAAGGAACCAGTATAAACAGGCAAGGGAGGAACAGGAAAGGGAGGTTTATATATGCTGCCTGAGAGGTGGAGCACAGGTGCATGGGTTGCAGGTATCAGAGTCTGGAATATTCCTTAGTTTAGCAGCAGCAATCCCGGTGGACAAGTATACTGTAGGTACAGCAGGCTAGAACAAGACATTGAGAGTGGCAGCAGTCCCGGTGGCGAAGCATTGGTACAGCAGGCTAGAGAATATGACATTACTCCCCCCTCCCAAGAGCGTTCTCCGGACGATCCTTACTAGGCTTGTCTGGATATCTCCGGTGGAAAGCTTTGACTAGTCGCGGAGCATGTACAAAATCTTTGGGTTCCCAAGACCTCTCCTCTGGGCCATAGCCCCCCCAGTGAACCAGGTACTGTAGTTTCCCTCAGTGTAACCTGGAATCCAAAATTCTCTCCACAATGAATTCCTCTTCGTTATCCACGAGGATGGGTTCAGGGGGAGGAAGTCTCCATCCAGGAAACGGATTCTCACAGAAAGGTTTCAGCAGAGAAGAATGATATTTTGATGGTCTCAGGAAGCTCTAATCTGAAGGATACTGGATTTATTAGTGCTGAGATGTGAAATGGCCCGATGTATTTTTGGCCCAATTTAATGGTTGGAACCTTTAGACGTAGATTTCTTGTAGAAAGCTAGACTTTATCCCTGACTTGAAATTCTGGGGAGGGTCTGCGGTGTTGGTCTGCTGCTCTTTTGTACTTTACTTGAGTCTCACGAAGTGTCTCTTTGAGGGTCTCCTGGATGTCTCGCAGAGTCTCCAGTTTCTCTGTAACTGCCGGAATGGGGCCCGAAGATGGAAAATGAAAAATAAAGGTTGGATGAAATCCATAATTTGCGAAAAAGGGGCTCTTCTGAGTTGATGAATGATGTGAGTTGTTGTATGAAAACTCAGCTAATGGTAGGAAATCAATCCAGTCATCCTGGAGATGACAAACAAAACATCGTAAGTATTGTTCCAAAGTCTGATTGGTCCTCTCTGTCTGGCCATTGGATTGTGGATGATAGCCAGACGATAAATTTAAACAAATTCCTATAGAGGAACCAAAGTTCCAAAATTTTGAAGTGAATTGTACCCCTCTATCGGATATGATCTCATCAGGAGCCCCGTGAAGCCGAAACACCTCTTTCACAATCAACTTGGCTGTCTGGTCTGCAGAAGGAAGATTCTGTGCTACAATGAAGTGAGCCATCTTTGTAAGTCGATCCACAACTACCAGGATGGTATTACTGTATGTCCACTTGATCGGGGCAGGTCAACAATAAAATCCATTGATATAGACCCCCAAGGACGAGTTGGAACCGGAAGAGGCTACAGTAAACCCACAGGTGATGCTCGAGGGGTCTTGGTCCTAGCACAAGTCTCACAGGAGAGGACATAGTCTTTAACATCTTGTGCTAATTTAGGCCACCAAAAAGAGCGAGACAACAGTTCCTGTGTCTTGAGGACACCTGGGTGACCAGCGGGTCGGGAGTCGTGCATTAATTGGAGCACCTGTAATCTTACCTCCTTAGGGACGAACAGACGATCCTTACAGTTCCAGAGACCATCACATAGAAATAGTTCTGCTTCCAGAGGAGGGTTTTTAAGAAAAGAGTCATTTGAGTAGGCTCCCTTTATTCGTGTGAGGAGATCGGCGGAGAATGTGACGCCCAAAAAAATTATTTTTGGAAGAATAGTTTCTTCTTGCTCTTTGTCTGAACTAGGATTAGGAAAGGACCATGACAAGGCATTGGCTTTCCCATTCTTGGAGCCAGGGCGGTATGAGATGTGGAACTGAAATCTTGCAAAGAAGAGAGCCCATCTGGCTTTTCGCGCAAACAGTCTCTTTGCGGATCGAATGAATTCTAAGTTCCTGTGATCCGTAAAGACCGTAATTGGGTGATTGGACCCCTCCAGTAGATGTCTCCACTCAGAGAATGCAGCTTTTATAGCCAAGAGTTCTTTGTTTCCGATGTGATAATTTCGTTCAGCTGTTGACATTTGGTATGAATAAAAGGCACATGGATGAAGGAGCATCTTGGGTCCAATTCTTTGTGACAGAATGGCACCAACAGCGGAGTCGGGTGCATCCACTTCCAAGATGAATGGTAATTCTGGATTTGGATGGATGAGAATAGGGGCAGATGTGAAGAGTGACTTCAATTGTTCGAATGCCGCATCCGCTTTTGGAGACCATTTGAAGGGGAATTCTTTCCGTGTGAGTTGGGTGATTGGGGCAATAATGCCAGAATTTTTTTTAATAAAACGTCTATAGAAATTGTCAAAACCCACAAATCTCTGAATGTCCTTTTCATTTCGAGGGATTGGCCATTCCACCACGGCTTGAATCTTCCCTAGGTCCATACTCAAACCCTCGGGAGAGATGATGTAACCGAGAAATTGCATGCTGGTCTTTTCGAATTCGCATTTTTCTAATTTGTACTTACGGAGAAGCTCAAGGACAATTCGGACATGTCTCTGGTGATCCATGATGTTATCTGAGAAGACTAGGATGTCATCCAGGTATGCCACTATGAATTGGTCCAATAACTCTCGGAGGACATCATTGATTAAATGCTGGAAGGTTGCAGGGGCATTACAGAGTCCAAAAGGCATCACCAGATATTCATAGTGCCCATAACGGGTTCGGAAGGCTGTTTTCAATTCGTCAACGGGTCGAATGCGGACCAAATTATACGCTCCTCTGAGATCTAATTTGGTAAAGATTTTGGCTGACCGAATTCTTTCCAATAGTTCAGGAATCAGAGGTAATGGGTACCTGTTCTTCACCATAATCTTATTTAGTTCCCTATAGTCAATGCAGGGGCATAGAGAACCGTCTTTCTTTCCCACGAAGAAGAGCGCAGCGCCTGCTGGAGAAGTAGAGGGTCGGATAAAACCCTTTGATAGGTTCTCCTGTAGGTAGTCATTGAGGACCTTCAATTCCGGTTCTGAGAGGGAATAGATTCTTCCAAACGGAATGGCAGCACCCGGTAATAATTCAATGGGACAGTCATAAGAGCGATGTGGGTGAAGCGTATCCGCGTTCTTCTTGTCACACATATCTAAAAACTCAGAGTAAGGAGCCAGCAGAAGATTTTCTTGAGACGAGGAAATCTTATGTATTCCTACACACTCTGGTATAGGAGTTTTAGGTGGACAGGCTAGCTGACAGTGCTCCAAGGGAAACGTGAGGGTCTTTGTCTTCCAGTCAGTTATGGATCATGAGCCATGGAATTCCCAGAATCACTGGAAACAAAGGTGATGGAATGAGACCAAATGAAATCTTCTCCTGGTGATTGGGCTCCATGATTAGTGTTAAGTTACTGGTTTCATGGGTAACAGGTCCAGAGCTCAAGGGAGAACCTTCAACGACTTCCATCCTTTCTGGCGATTCCTTGGCTACAAATGATACCGAATTGTTCTTGGTGAATTCTATGTCCATAAGATTCCCTGCCGCCCCTGAGTCGACCATTACTGTGGTTGAAAAACGATGTGTTCCTTCCTCGATTATAATAGGAACCAGGAGGTGAGGGTGTAGCGAAGGAGGGTCATATTTCCCTTGAGAAGCAGAGAAAACAGTCTTTGAAATAGCGTGCAGCTGATTTCTCCTAGGGCTCTGGAAAGAAAACTGCCTGGACTTGTTTGGGCAATCAGCGAGATAGTGCCCATCGTTTCCGCAATATAAACAGAGATCTTCTGTTCGGCGTCTATTCCTTTCCACGGTTGAGTGTATTTACTTGCATCGGCTCCTCCTCAGTCTCCCTGGAACGTCTTGGGGTACTGACATCTCTAAACCCGGGGTAGCACCTGAGCTAGTTCGTCTTTAACTTGCTCCAAGAGACCCTGCCGAAAATGATATTTCTGCACGGTCTCATTCCAATCAGTATCGTTAACCCATCTGCGGAATTCAGCGGCGTACTCAGATGCCGAGTGTCTTCCTTGACAAAGATTGTTCAGAGTTGCCTCAGTGGTTGCACTACGATTTGGGTCATCAAAAATAAGACTCATGGCTTCGATGAACTCCTCCAGGTCCCTTAGTAGTGGGCTATCTTGTTCTAACATAGGGGAGACCCAAGCAAGGGCCTCATCCTTGAGCAGGGTTATGATCAGTCCAACCTGGGCTTCTTCGGTATGATAAATGGTGGGCTGAAGCTTGAACACAAGTCTGCATTGATTAAGGAAATTCCAGAAAGATTGTTTTTTCCCCCCAAATTTTTCCGGAAGGGATATACGGGGTGCTTTTTGAACAGACACAGTGTTTTGACCAGACAAGCTGATTAAGGCTGCACGTAGTTCACGATTCTCAGCTTCCGCATGGCGGCTTGTTCTTGCAAGCGGCCAAGACGATTGAACATGTGTCTTTGTTGTTCTTGGTAACCAACCATGATATGTTGTAAGTCATGGAGTGTCTGAGCCTGGGCCGGGTCTGTTCAAGCGGAATCCATGGTAGGGCCTGTTTATTCTGTCAAGGATTGCACTTCGGCTGAAATGGATCCCAGTGGCAGGAACAGCAGGGAGCGAAGTAGGGGTCACAAGCAGAAATCCGAGGCAGGCGGCAGATAGCGAAGTCAGGTAACAAGCAGGGGTCCGAGGCAGGTAGCGAAGTCAGGTAACAAGCAGGGGTCCGTGGCAGGCAGCAGGTAGCGAAGTCAGGTAACAAGCAGAGGTCGGCAACGAGGGGACTGGAACAGGATGATAGCAATAGCTAGCACAGCAGTAAACACAGAAACCTTGCAGGAGCTAGAAACCAGTATAAACAGGCAAGGGAGGAACAGAAAGGGAGGTTTATATACAGTATGCAGGCTGAGAGGTGGAGCACAGGTGCAGAGGTGTCAGGTATCAGAGTCTGGAATGTTCCTTAGTTTAGCAGCAGCAATCCCGGTGGACAAGTATAGGTACTGCAGGCTAGAACAAGACATTGAGAGTGCAGCAGTCCCGGTGGCCAAGCATGGGTACAGCAGGCTACAGAATATGACAGCTGGAGACTACTGGCCGTGGAAACCTTATATACCCCATGAAGCCCACCCCTAAGTGACCATCAACTATTCTGATTGGTTGTGTAAAGAAATCCCATGATCTGTCCCACAGGCTTCTCTATCGCGCCGTCATAGGCTCAGCTGTGTGAGTAGCAGAAAGCTGCAGTTGTGTACATAGCTGCATCACGAAGTCAGTCCACATGTAGGGAGATCGCGTCCTTGGTTGCCATGGTGACTGGTTCCTGGTGGCCGCGCCGCCGTACTGCATAGATAGGAAATCCACAGCGCTACTCAGTGCGCATGTGCGGTTTCGTCAAAGTCAAAGTGAGCAGCACAGCTCGTCTTGTGTTGGGAGGATACTGTAAGATCCCCTATTCAGTAGCACCAATCATGCGGTGTAGGACACTAAGCGCAGCATATCAGGAGCAGTATAAATATGGCATTGTGGTTGCGATCATGTACGGAGCCACGGGGGAGATCTGTGTGGGTATCCTAAAAATAAACAGTGGGGGACAACCGTGAATGAAGGGTAGGGGAATTAAAAACAGAATATCACAGAGTTACAGGCTGCAGATATTGCAAGGTAAACTGACTATCATAGTGGTGAACTACAGTATATGGAGTCTATTAGGTCTAATGCAGTAATAATGTTGTACTGAAAATAATTGTACAACAGTTGGGGCAGAGAATGAGAAGGGGAGGGGAATGGGGGGAAGGAAGAAGAGAAGGAATAAAAAGGCACAGGACATATTGGAAGCACTAAGGACAATCCTATAAGTAATTAGACAGTATTAAAGAGAATAATATCAAAGAAAAAAACCCAGTTTGAAGTCCTCATTGAGGCCCGTTGGGGCCATGGTGTTTAACTCAAAGATAAGCCTTGTTTCCAACTGAAGCAACAGTCTCCCTCTATCTCCACCCCGAGCTGGTGTATGGGCTTGCAGTATGGGCATACAGCGCATCGTGGCGAGACCATGTTTGAATTTTTTGAAATGTCTCGCGACTGGTTGTAGCTTATGGTCATCACTATTGCTAGGTTCCAACAATGCCTTCCTGATAGTTGATCTGTGTAGGCAAATCCTCTCTTTCAACATATGGGTGGTCTTCCCCACACAGTACAGGCCACATGGGCAACGTATAAAATACACCACATACGGCTTTCACAGTTAAGGAAGTCTTTGATTTTAATAGTCTTTCCACTGTGTGGGTGTGCATAACTCTTGCCTAGAATCATGTGCTGACAATTCGTGCAGCCATGGCACTTGTATACACACCTACTATGAAATCACCAGACTCGGACAGGTTCCATGTGGCCACCACCTTTAGCACTGCCTCAGGGCTGATTAAATCAAGAATACAGAGGCACTGGCACATACTGGCTAACGATAAGAAAATCGGGGCGCACTTTAATAAACCACCATTATTTTGCTACAGACGTGGACGGAACATCGGTGACTCCCTTCTACAATTTGTGCAGCCATGGCACTTGTATACCCCAGGGGTCCTGGTAAGCCAGTTGGTGGTGCTGGTATATTTGGTCACCGGATCTGACTGTAGGAGGGAGTCATGTATGTCCTGGGCACAGAGTAAAACAAATAATACATGGTTACAAGTACAGTTACATAAATGTACATCAGTACATATTTTGCTTTAACAGTGGCTAGCTTTAACTTTCGTACCTAAACTTGGAAATATTTTACAGAAGTAGCTCCACTTGTATAAATTGCATTTACTTTCCTTCATTATAATCACACGTTAATTGATTTCAGACAACGTAATATTGATCTATAAATATTTGCATCTGAGCCTATTAAAGCAACAATCTGTGCTGTATGTATGTACAGTTGTGTGAAAAAGAAAGTACATCCTCTTTGAATTCTATGGTTTTACATATCAGGACATAATAACAATCATCTGTTCCTTAGCAGGTCTTAAAATTCAACCTCAGATGAACAATAACACATGACATATTACACCGTGTCATGATTTATTTAACAAAAATAAAGCCAAAATGGAGAAGCCATGTGTGAAAAACTAAGTATACCTTATGATTCAATAGCTTGTAGAACCACCTTTAGCAGCAATAACTTGAAGTAATCATTTTCTGTATGACTATCAGTCTCTCCCATCGTTGTGGAGGAATTTTGGCCCACTTTACTTTACAACGTTGCTTCAGATCATTGGGGTTTGTGGGCATTTGTTTATGCACAGCTCTCTTAAGGTCTAGCCACAGCATTTCAAATCAGGTTGAGGTCTGGACTATAACTGGGCCATTGCAACACCTTGATTCTTTACTTTTTCAGCCATTCTCTTGTAGATTTGCTTGTGTGCTTGGGATCATTGTCCTGTTGCATGATCCAATTTCGGCCAAGCTTTAGCTGTTGGACAGATGGCCTCACATTTGACTCTAGAATACTTTGGTATACAGAGGAGTTCATGGTCGACTCAATGACTGCAAGGTTCCCAGGTCCTGTGGCTGAAAACAAGCCCAAATCATCACCCCTCCACCACCGTACTTGACAGTTGGTATGAGGTGTTTGTACTGATATGCTGTGTTTGGTTTTCGCCAAACGTGGCGCTGTGCATTATGGCCAAACATCTCCACTTTGTGTCTCATCTGTCCAAAGGACATTGTTCCAGAAGGAACTACGGTCTTCACTACAGAAGGCCAAACACTCACAGATGGGTGAGCGCAACTAGCTGACCAACAAGGTCAAGGCTCTTCTGCAGGATAAGGAAATTCTGAGCACAAGAAGGAGGTGCATCTTCATGAATTGCAGGTCAAGGTCATGTAGGGGAATAGAATCCTGGCAGAGAGAGCTAACAGACTGCAAGATGCTCAGAAACTTTTGCAATAAGACGCACGTCAAAAGCTGAGCTTCAACGCTAAACTCCAACGAGTGAAAGACAAAGACGTAGCAAAGTTCCATTCTTCAGGCCCAGAAGGCCTAGTAATTGCCCCAAAGTAAAATGTTTTCAACTAGAAGACAAGAAAAAAGAAGATATATGGATGTCAGACGTCTCAGACAGGGGCTGGTGCACAGGAATGGTGCACAGGCCGCTTCAAAGGATGTGCTACCCATAGATACATTTTGGGTTAATACACACCCTGAATTGTTACACATGTGATACTATCCTGGTATGTGTTCATCCTATCCTTTAAGAATCAGTGAGTGTATATTTAACAGACCATTTGACAATACTTAACCCTCTGTGTAGGGCTATTCAATTACAGGCCATATATAGGGTTTGTTTCTTGCTCTCCATTTTTGTATATGCGTATACTTACCTCATTTACGTGTAGAAGATTATAATTGGATATCAGTGATAGAATTGGCTATAGCACACGTGGTATCTAACTACACATTGGGGACACGTATATACATATTTTGGGTGTATTGTGTAAATAACAGTCATACTCTAGTTTTTTAAGCATTTTATTATAGTGTGTATATATATTTTTTTCATATAGAAGAGTTATAAATAAAATGTTATTATTTTTTGTATTTACCTCTCCTGGTGTTTGCATTATATATATGCAAGGATTGACACATTTCTTTGTGTCCAATTACTACGTTAATTAGGCTGTGTGCAAATCAGTGGGAATCTTTTTTGTGATCACCTCTTGATCATTTGATAAACATATCTCTTACTCCCTATGCACCGCCATATCTTTCATATACTAACAAATATTAAGGTAGATCTGTGAAGACCTTTTCCTACTTAATATATGGATATGCCTAAAGACTGTTTATATTGTTTGCATATAGTAGTAGACGTTTTGGCTAAATACCAGCTTAGCTGGTGGCTACCAGTTAGAGAAGGCTGGAGCTGCTGTATACAAAAATAGAAAGAGTAGAATTTGGGTTTATCCCCTTTTTTTCTATCGAGTTGCTCTATAGTTAGACTCCTGAATAGGAGTAGGTGTTTATTTTATGATTTGTTTTGCACTAAAGTAACGGTGGGCCGGTTATTGTGTAAAGAAGTACAGAGTTTCCTGCCTTCATATGGGACACAACGTGATGGGGACATCACAATTTGAAAGAGGCTTATCCTCCCAACCCTGCAGATGGAGACTGGGAAAGTGAGTTAGCCCTTACAAAGGGATAGGATGTTTGTTATTTCTCTACTTCCTTAAAATGTATGGTTTAAAATGACAGGCTGAATAAAAGCCATGGCTTAATTTCCCCAAATCTGTTTCTCTGGTTGTACCACTGCACATGTCTCTTAAAGTTACCCTCTTATCTGTACTGTCTTGAATGGCACATTATATAAAAAAGATGTAACTATATGGCGGGCGCGTCAACAACAGTTCATTGCATTATGTGCCATGTTAAAAATGGTCTGAGAGAAACTGTAGCTTAATGTAAATTGTTTTGAGTAAAGTGTGAACCTACTACTTTTGATGAAAATATGTAAAGTACAAGGTCATATGAAAAAAAGAAAAACAGTAGTTAAACTGAGACATTTCTATATTGTATCTTGTATTGAAACGTGTGAAGTTCTTGGCATGTTTGGGCAAAGATACTGTACTGTATTCAAGGCGCCATGAGCCGTTTACAATAATTGAATACCACTGGCCAGCTTTGTTTTTATTCTTTTGATACAGATGTATTATACAGTAACAAGACAAAAAGCCTAAGTGCTACATCCAATTTGACAACTAATATAGTTAAATACTTATCTGTTTTTCTTTGCATCAGTGAGGGTCATTTAGTTAAATTCTTTGGCCAAAGCCTTTTAAACCATGCCAAGGTGGTATCCTCTCTTTTTTGCAAGTGGTCACACTACTGCACCCGCAAAAAGCTCTCCTAACCCCTCTAATGGAGGGAGAACTGTCTTAATAGACTGGTCATTCGCAGGTGTAGAAAAGTGGGATGAGTGAGTTTAGAACCATAAATATGTTTGTCTCTGTACCTTATGTGAATTTGGAATTAACACTGAAGAAGCATTGAAGATTGACCCCCTTGTGTATGGAGGTTTGTTAATCCCTTAGAAAATGCTTGATTACCCTTGATACCACGAGTTAAATTGGTTACAATCACCACAGTATTGAATCATCACTGCATACAGTATTTCGTTCTTTTTTTTTTTTTACTCCGTTTCATATGTATATTCTAGGACTCGAGTACAATTGAAGATTGTCAGAAGAAGAAAAAAACATCTTAACAAGGCTTTTTTAAGCTCTTAGAAAACATTTGAACATATGTGATACGAGTGGGTTTGATACCAGTCATTATTTAAGATTATTTTTTTTTATACAGTATTGCAGGCCTGCACAACTCATAAAGCGAGAAGGGCCGAACTGCTCCAAGGAAAAAAAATTTGGGCCGCACGGGTAAAATCATCTCTCCTCCAGCACCTCATCATCATCCTCATATCTCCCCCAGAACCCCTCACTATCAACCTTTACGATACTCCCCATCTATCTCTCATACCCCCATCTCTCCCCCTCACCCACACACATAATACTCCCCCTCCACATCAAACACACAATACCTCCCTGCACACCACACACATCCCACCCCCCTGCACCTCACATCATTCTCCCCCCGTGCACCTCACATCCTTCTCCCCCGTGCACCTCACATCCTTCTCCCCCCTGCACCTCACATCATTCTCGCCCCCAGCACCTCACATCATTCTCCCCCCTGCACCTCACATCATTCTTCCCCCCTGTACCTCACACCACTCTCCCCCTCTGCACCTCACATCACTCTCCCCCCCTGCACCTCACATCATTCTTCCCCCTTGCACCTCCAATCACCCCCCTGCACCTCCAATCATCCCCCCTTAAACCTCCAATGACCCCCCCCGCACCTCCAATGACCCTGCCCTGCACCTCCAATGACCCTCCCCTGCACCTCCAATGACCCTCCCCTGCAACTCCGATCACACCCTTGCAACTCCAATCACCCCTCCTGCACATCACCCCCCCGCACCTCACCCCCCTTCACATCAGCTCCCCTGCATCTCACCTCCCCTGCACCTCACATCACTCCCCTGCACCTCACATCACTCCCCTGCACCGCACCTCACTCCCCTGCACCTCACCCCCCTGCACCTCACATCACCCCCCTTGCACATCACATCACCCCCCTGCACCTCACATCAGCCCTTGCACCTTCCCTACACCTCCTCTCACCTCAGATCACGGCAGGACTGCGCGCGCTCGCAAGCAGCGGGCACCAGAAGTGCCGAACTGCAAGAGCGTGCAGTCTTGAGAGCGGGCTGGAGGGAGGGGGAGAGCGGGCTCGGCTCGCGTGGGGGAGGAAAAGGGGGCTTGGCTCGCGGGGGGAGGGAGAGGAGGCTCAGCTCGCGGTGGGAGGGAGCAGACTCGGGGGAGGGAGAGTGGACTCGGGAGGAGGGGGGGGGAAAGCAGCAGCAGTCGCCGCCGCCCTGGGGGCCGCATGTTGTGCAGGCCTGCAGTATTGCATCATATTCTTTTCTTTATTTGATTCTCTCTATACCCTGGAAACTTTGTGCTCTTGAATCCCTGACAGAAAAGAGAAACTTTGGAAGGTTTTGACATCTTCAGCTCCTCATTTTATGAGATGTGACCGTGTTAACAAGAATGTTCTGCATTCACTGTGTTCTGTTAACTCCTCCTCCATTATAATAAAATAAGTATATTTCTTCTCACAGTACATCACACTAACAATAACACAACTCTTTCCATAGAATGTTGCAGGCACAATACGTTCCTGCCTAAAGAGCTTATTATAAAGTTTTCATGTCTGAGGCAGGAGATAAAATGACTTGGCTAAGTTCACAAGAAGAGCTGACACAGATATTTGACCCCTACAAAGAATGCACTCTAATCACTAAACTACTCCTACAGCCCAATAATGAACCCCCTCTTATTTCATTCTTTGTTCCACATGTTAATGGCAAAGAAAGGCGGAAACACAATTCATATTTCATATTTTAAGAGTCACCATTTCAAAGAAAACGTTATTTCACAAAGAAAAAGAAAAGTCCCTGATATACAAGATAATATGTGGAAGCAAAGTGTTCTTCACATTCCTTACATTTATAAGGCATCTCCCCTATGTTTTTCTTTGTGCATTAAGATTTTATTTGGAAGCAAAGTAACACCCATCATTCATTGCATTTATAGGGCATTTCCTGTGTGTATACTGATGTCTATTAAGATCAGATTTGCAATTGAAGTGTTTTCCACATTCATTACACTTATGAGGTTTCTCCCCTGTGTGCGTTCTCTGATGTGTAATAAGATTCGATTTGTAAGTAAAGCATTTCCCACATTCTATACACTGATGAGGCTTCTTCCCTGTGTGCGTTCTCTGATGTGTAATAAGACTCGATTTGTAAGTAAAGCATTTCCCACATTCAATACACTGATGAGGTTTCTCCCCTGTGTGCACTATATAATGTTTAATAAGACTAGATTTACCTGTAAAGTTTTTTCCACATTCATTACACTGATGAGGCTTCTCCCCTGTGTGTGTTTTCCGATGTTCAAGAAGACTAGATTTGTAAGTAAAGCATTTCCCACATTCATTACACTGATGAGGCTTCTCCCCTGTGTGTATTTTCCGATGTTCAAGAAGACTAGATTTGTAAGTAAAGTATTTCCCACATTCATTACACTGATAAGGCTTCTCCCCTGTGTGTGTTATGTGATGTTTAATAAGACTAGATTTGCAAGTAAAGTTTTTCCCACATTCATTACACTGAGGCATTTCACCTGTGTGTATTCTCAGATGTTCCATAAGTTTAGATTTCCGAGTAAAGATTTTCCCACATTCATTACACTGAGGCAATTCCCCTGTGTGTATTTTCTTATGTTCCATAAGACTAGATTTGCGAGTAAAGATTTTCCCACATTCATTACACCTATGCAGCTTCTCTCCATTAGGCGAGTTTTCTCCTTGAACCCCATGACACATACTGATGTCCTCTTTCTTTATCACATCTGATGAACAGACTTCTGTGTAAGACTCTGCCAATATATTCTGACCCATGGACCCATCTGTTGGGAAGGAATGCAGTGTGAGTAAAGAAATGTATCATAAAAAGTATAATCATTTATGTTTAACATTTTTATTGTGAGCATCATGTGACTGTTAATAAGATGAACCTAATACCTGTGTACAATGAGGGGTAACATTATATTGATGATAAATATTTTGTTTGGAAAGGGGAACAATTCAAGCCCTTTTAAAATAATGACCTTAATGATAACGTACGTAATTTGAAGTTTAAGTTCAATCAAGATGTGGTCCAAATTACCTCTTAGGTCTTTTAATACTTGAAGAGTGGAACAGCGTTTGTTTAAATTTGTCTCTAATACAGTAACAAATATGAGTTAGTAACTAACAGGGACTTATCCCTGTTTAAATAAAGCAGCCTCAGAGCTCTGAGAATCCAGCAGAGAGATAGTTAATTGCAGGCATTCAATTAACTAGTCTCCATCTGGACTAATGAGAGCTCTGTAAAAAGCCTCATGTGAGACACAGGAGAGAAATTCCTTAGCTCACATTTGGGCTGATATAAGGAGAAGAAGACTGCAGAGATTTTCCTTAGCCCCCAACTGGGCTTACCTGAGGAAAAGATGATGTCTTGATGCACACAGAAGGACTGTATGCTGACAGCAAGACAAGGGAACAAGACATCTATACCTGGACATGGACATTTCCACAAGGGTGCTGACCAAGGAAATCAGAGAAGCCTTCCCCTACAGCTACAACAACAGAAACAGATAAGAGGCTTTCTTGTTGGACTGTTGTATATCTAAATCTATATTTTTGTGGTGGTAATCAGCTTAGCTACCCACCCAGATAGAGAGGGCTGGAGTAAAGGTTTAGATATTCTCCAAAGAGGAGTAGGCCTTTATTTTGTTTATTTTTAATGTTTTGCCTTGTTAAAGGAACAGGCACAATAAAGCCGGGATTTAATTTCACCCTAATCTGCCTCCCTTAAATATACCTCTGCACACATCTCTTACAGTGACCCACTAGACATTACTGTCAAAATTGATTACAAATCCACAGAATTGCCCTAAAGAGAGTGATTTTCTTTCGCTCTGTGATAAAGTTTCAGAGCATAGATATAACACAACTTGATATCTCCCAAGTTCAGAGAATGAAAAGAGTTGATTTTTATTTGGAGAACAAAATGTATTCCAAATACAATCTGGGAGCCAGGTTTATTACACAATATAACTCATAGATAAAAGGTTTTGAACACTGTGTTAAATCTTGAGTGATCCAATTCTAATTTTTTTAAAGGCCTGCCAATCTCAGTTTTAGAGACTCACTTGGATTTAGTCGGTGGCCATTACGCCGAGGTTCTTGCCAGAGACACGCAAAGCGAGGCTTGGTGCATAGACGAGAGGGAAGTTTGAAGTTGATAGAACGCGACAAGAATTCCTATGGTACCCAGAGACCTGCGCAGTGCAGAAGCTATCCTGGGTAAGCCAAATAAGTGGCATCCAGCAACCAGGAGCTTCCCCCATAACCCTGTGTTTACTTTGTGTTACCATGAAGTTGTGTGTGCACTGTGATGCTCCTGTTGGCTCTGGCTGAAATAAATAAAACAAGTTTAACTCCTTCGTTCTGTCTGGTGCTTTTGATCCTGTGTAATTGTCCTGGTCTCCTGTGACAAGGACTAAATTGAGTGGAAGAGAATTGGGGACCTCTGGGTGGACAGAGGCAAAGGACGATGTCTCCGGTGGAAGCGGTAGACTACAAGCACTAGTGCTTGCTGTGCATGTTCTACACTGGACTTTCTTTTGGACTGATAAGCTTTATCAGTTTGATAACATCATTTTGGGGGGATTGTTGTGGATTATCACTGTTTATCATATTCTTTTATTCATTTATTAATCTATTTATTATTATTTTATACCAATTATAGATGTGTTCCATTGTCTTGTTTAACCTTACGACCTTCACCATCTATTTTTTCAAAGTCTATGATTACATTCATTAATGATTATGCTTAAATTACCATGTGTTTGTGGTTTAAACAATGAGTGCTAGGGATTTGTTCCAAAATACATTAACAACTGGTGCATGACAACAATAATTCCTGCAGTATATGCCTACACATGAATTTCAGCCTTACTGCTTTTTCTCTGCACAAAGATGAAATACGGGCTCTGACCTGCATTCTTCAGATATCTTATATACTCACTTTTGCTGGTATGTTCATGAATTTCTTGCACCTGAGCTTCCAGGTGACTCACACACGGCTCCTCAATTAGCTCAACATCTGATACAATTTCAGCTTTAACTTCACCTGTTCAAATCATTCGCAACAAATTTTCTGATTTTACAGCCTACTGTGCAGTTTCTTTTTTTATGCAAATTATTTAATACATATTTCAGTGTAGTAGCACTAAAAATATAAAAATATCTTCCTTTCATAAACCTGTCAGAAACTAAAATGGAATTTTAGTAAACATATATAGTATGTTATAGAATATAGTAAACATACTATTTTTCTGACTTTTTATACTAAGCCAAGAGGTTTCCAAAATATTTAGATGAAATAATCATTCTAATATCTCAGAGAGGATATACCAATTCTGTCCCTTAGTCCAATTAGACCATTATCATGTATATTACTCACCTCCACAGGTATCTGGATGGATTTCCTTCTGTAAAATGTCCTTTTCATCTTTCTCACCCTCTCCTTCTTCACTCATTGAAACAATATCTAGATGTTTATTATAGAGGTCTGTTAATACCAGTGGAGGATTAAACACATTTGTACGAATGTGCACAATACATTGTAAGGTTTAAAAGTTATTTTTAAACATGTATATTCTTTCTTAACCATTTCAGTGCTGGAGGATCCTGCCACAGCCAAGGCCACGGCAAAATCATAATCATGTGGTTATCACAACACTCCCTTGAAAATGAGCAAAAGGTCATGATATACCATGTACATCATAAAGGTCTCCGGTATGTCACTGTATGTCAATAGGGCCCTGAGGCATATTTTATTAATTTGTCTTAACTAAAAATGAATAGACACTACCTTAAAAAACCTCACATATTGTCATATTCTAGCCTGCAGTACCCATGCTTGGCCACCGGGATTGCTGCCGCTCTATCAATGTCTTGTTCTAGCCTGCAGTGCCTATACTTGTCCACCAGGATTGCTGCTGCTAAACTAAGGAACATTCCAGACCCTGAAACCTGACACCACTGCACTAGTGTTCTACCTCTCAGCCTGCCTATATAAAACTCCCTTTCCTGTTCCTCCCTTGCCTGTTTATACTAGTTTTTAGCTCTTGAAAGGTTCCTGAGTTACTGCTGTGCTAGCTATTGCTATCATCTTCTTCCAGTCTCCTCTTTGCCGACCTCTGCCCGTTTCCTGACTACGCTATCTGCCGCCTGCCTCTGACCTCTGCTTGTTACCTGACTACGCTATCTGCCGCCTGCCCCTGACCTCTGCTTATGACTGTCATGGGAGAGGGGGTTTGGCCCAGGATTAAAGGGGTTACACCCCATTTGGCCACCCCCTGCTCTCACTTGGGAAGCAAGGGGTTAACTGGACTGTGGTCCAGTAATGTGTTTTTACCTTGCTTCAGAATCCAACTGTTTATCCCCCTGTAAAAATGTATTGTCTCATCCCAGTGTTTGCACCAACACATACACTAGGGTTGATGCGGGAGGGAAGGGGTTAATGTTAATTCAGTGATTATAGCCCTTTGTTCCCTTTTCCCTCCTTTTCAGGCTCCAGTTTGCAGCCTTCCATAGGTCACCATTGAGGCTCCATGCATTCCAATGGCAGAAGTAGCGGTTTTGGACCTGTTTTCCAGCGACAACCAGCAGGTGGCGTCCGAGAGGAGGAGCGGCGGTTTCAAATTGTAAAGCAATGGGGCCATTGACTTCAATGGGGATTCCTTGACGCCAACCTCCAGGAACAGGTTGGCAGCCATCCAAACCGCAGACCGCAAGAGCGGAAACATTTTTCTAAAAGAGAGCTTTGATCACTGTGAGTTCAAGTTCAACGACAAGTGGCATGGGAATCTTAGGTTCTAGGGCACCTGGGAATAAAATTCTTTTTGCCCCTAGCCCCTAGGAACCCCCCCACACGACCCCCATTGGGTCCGGGAATGAGGGACCCCCGTAAAGGGTCGCACTCATGAACCAGGGTCCCGCCATTGACTTTAATGGTGGAGCGGAGGTCCCATTGAATCGAATGGCGGCGCTCGCCCATGCATTGTCTATGGCGGTTCCGGCCATTGATTCCAATGGGAGAAAACCGCGTGGCGTGAAAATGGCCAAGTCCGAAATTGTGAAAAGTGTAAGTCCATATCTCCGGTTCTGGAAGGACCAGAGGGCTGGGATTTGGGTGGCATGTAGCCAAGGTTCCGGCATGAATGCATGGCCATTCCCAGCCCTCTCCGAACAACCAGACGGAGTGTGGGCAAGTGTAAAGTTTGGTGAATTTCCCCATAGCCGTCAATGGCGGCGTTTTCCCATTGAAAGGCTATGGCGGAGTAGTCCCATTGACTTCAACGGCGGAGTCGCTCCATTGAACGCCTATGGCGGCGGAGCCCATTGATTTCAATGGGGAAAGGGTGAAAGGCAGAGATTCATTTTTAAAGGGAAGAATCCTGTATTTTAAAAGTGTTTTAATCTGCATTTGTGTATCTCCGGTTCTGGGGGTCGCAGCGAGCTGAGACTTGGCCACAATGAAGAGTTACTTCCGGCTTGAAGAACTGGCAAGTATCAGCCCACGGGGCCCACCAGAACCGCTTATTTTAATATGTGAAGATATTAACTGTGAATGGTATTTTGGGTCTGGTATGAAAACGCAGAGCCCATCTGCTATGTTAATAGGTCAGGAGGGCAGACAAGTTGTCTAGCATAAGCCCTCTGATCAAAGGTTTACCGCTCTGATTGTATACAATAGGGCGGAGGAACAAAGGGCCTGAGTGGTCTGTAAGTGTCATAATTCCCACTTGCAGATACGGGAGATTCTACTTCAAAGGAATTTGCTAGCCAGCCAGGAGCCCCAAGGTTAAGGAATAGGACTGAGGTTGTATATAAACAAGGCTCAGCCTATGCCCATTGTCTTTGTGTCATTTCGAGATTGCTGCATGAATTGCTAATCAAGATTCCAGATTATTTCATTATTCCAATCCTAAGTGTATATTTTGTCTGTTATTTGTATATCTTGTGTGTTCACTTTTCAAGGAATAAACTATATTTATTTATATCTTAGTCGTGTTCAGTTCAACCCAGGTATTTTTGGTGTATATTATAGCTTGTCATAAGTTACAGTGACAGTGACCCCTACCAACGCTCCCGCTGTTCCTGCCACTGGATCCACTTCAGCCGAAGTCCAACCTTGACAGAATAAGAGGCCCTACCATGGATTCCACTGGAACAGACCTGACCCAAGCTCAGACACTCCATGACTTCAACTGTATCATGGTTGGTTTCCAAGAACAACAAGGACACGTTTTCAATCGTCTTGGCCGCATGGAAGGACAAGCCGCTGCCTCAGAAGCTTAAAACCGTGAACAATGTGCAATTTTAATATGTGAAGATATTAACTGTGAATGGTATTTTGGGTCTGGTATGAAAACGCAGAGCCCATCTGCTATGTTAATAGGTCAGGAGGGCAGACAAGTTGTCTAGCATAAGCCCTCTGATCAAAGGTTTACCGCTCTGATTGTATACAATAGGGCGGAGGAACAAAGGGCCTGAGAGGTCTGTAAGTGTCATAATTCCCACTTGCAGATACGGAAGATTCTACTTCAAAGGAATTTGCTAGCCAGCCAGGAGCCCCAAGGTTAAGGAATAGGACTGAGCTTGTATATAAACAAGGCTCAGCCTATGCCCATTGTCTTTGTGTCATTTCGAGATTGCTGCATGAATTGCTAATCAAGATTCCAGATTATTTCATTATTTCAATCCTAAGTGTATATTTTGTCTGTTATTTGTATATCTTGTGTGTTCACTTTTTCAAGGAATAAACTATATTTATTTATATCTTAGTCGTGTTCAGTTCAACCCAGGTATTTTTGGTGTATATTATAGCTTGTCATAAGTTACAGTGACAGTGACCCCTACCACGCTCCCTGCTGTTCCTGCCACTGGGATCCACTTCAGCCGAAGTCCAATCCTTGACAGAATAAAGAGGCCCTACCATGGATTCCACTGGAACAGACCTGACCCAAGCTCAGACACTCCATGACTTACAACGTATCATGGTTGGTTTCCAAGAACAACAAGGACACGTTTTCAATCATCTTGGCCGCATGGAAGGACAAGCCGCTGCCTCAGAAGCTTAAAACCGTGAACAATGTGCAGCCTTAATCAACGCGTCTGTGCCTGTGCAAACCGCGGCCCTTGTACCCCTTCCGGAAAAGTTTCGGGGGGAAAAACAATCTTTCTGGAATTTCCTTAATAAATGCAGACTTGTGATCAAGCTTCAGCCCACCATCTATCATACCGACGAAGCCCAGGTTGGACTGATCATAACCCTGCTCAAGGATGAGGCCCTTGCTTGGGTCTCCCCTATGTTAGAACAAGATAGCCCACTACTAAGGGATATGGAGGATTTCATCGAAGCCATGAGTCTTATTTTTGATGACCCAAATCGTAGTGCAACCGCTGAGGCAACTCTGAACAATCTTCGTCAAGGAAGACGCTCGGCAACTGAGTACGCCGCTGAATTCTGCAGATGGGTTAACGATACTGAGTGGAATGAGGCCGCGCAGAGATATAATTTTCAGCAGGGTCTCTCGGAGCAAGTTAAAGACGAACTAGCCCGGGTGCAGCCCCCAGAGAGATTTCAGCACTTTGTCCGTTTATGCATCCAAATTGATCGCAGGTTTACGGAAAGACGATTGGAGAGACAGGGGTTCATGCCAAGCAACCCCGGGTTTAGAGATGTCAGTACCCCAAGACGTTCCAGGGAGACTGAGGAGGAGCCGATGCAAGTAAATACACTGCGGGGATCCATCTCAACCGTGGAAAGGAATAGACGCCGAACAGAAGATCTCTGTTTATATTGCGGAAACGATGGGCACTATCTCGCTGATTGCCCAAACAAGTCCAGGCGGTCTTCTTTCCAGAGCCCTAGGAGAAATCAGCTGCACGCTATTTCAAAGA
>CM071579.1:500642-539804 GCA_036426205.1 Ascaphus truei
CTGTTTTCTCTTGTTCTCAAGGGAAATATATAACCCTCTTCGCTACACCCTCACCTCCTGGTTCCTATTATAATCGAGGAAGGAACACACATAATTTTTCAACCACAGTAATGGTCGACCCAGGTGTGTGGCAGGGAATTTATGGACATAGAATTTGCAAAAACAATTCGGTATCATTTATAGCCAAGGAATCGCAGAAAAGGATGGAAGTCGTTGACGGTCTCCCTTGAGCTCTGGACCTGTTCCCATGAAACAAGAACTTAACACTAATCATGGAGCCTAATCACCAGGAGAAGATTCATTTGGTCTTTCCCTCGCCTTTGTTTCCAGGATCTGAGAATTCCATGGCACATGATCCATAACCCTCTAATTGACTGGGTGACCAAGACACTCACGTTTCCCTTGGAGCACTGCCAGCTAGCCTGTCTACCTAAGGCTCCTATACCAGAGTGTGTAAGAATACATAAGATTTCCTCGTCTCAAGAAAATCTATTGCCGGCTCCATACACTGAGTTTTTAGATGTGTGTGATAAGAAGAACGTGGATACGCTTCCCTCACATCGCTCTTATGACTGTACAACACAAAAATAGGAGCGCATGAAATGAAAACCAGAAAAACCGAAATTAATACATAAATCTTTATATTATATTAAAAAGAACACATAAATTACCACATAAATCGTATCAATATGAAGGCCACATGACACTGCATATAGATATGGACCATAAAGGTCAGATGAGGCCCATGACACACAAGGAGTAGGAGTATATACCCCAACCTCACACAGGAAAAGTCCCCCCGTTGGTACAAAGGGAAAAAGTGCTAGGGCTACGGATCACACGAATTTAGAATTAATTTGATCCGCAAAGAGACTGTCTGCGCGACAAGCAGGTGGCTCTCTTCTTTGCAAGATTTCAGTTCCCATCTCATTACCGCCTGGCTGGCTCAAAAATGGGAAGTGACGCCCTTGTCACGGTCATTGCCTAAACTAGTTCAGACAAAGAGCAAGAAGAAACTTTCTTCCAAAATAATTTTTTTGGGGCGTCACTTTCTCCGCCGATCTCCTCACACGAATAAAGGGAGCCAAACTAAAATGACTCTTTTCTTAAAAACCCTCCTCGGAAGCGGAACTATTACTATGTGATGGTCTGTGGAACTGTAAGGACGTTCGTTCATCCCTAAGGAGGGTAGAATTAGAGATGGTCCAATTAATGCACGCCCTCCGACCCGCTGGTTACCCAGGTGTTCTAAGACACGGGATTGTTGTCTCGCTCTTTTTGGTGGCCTCAATTAGCACAAGATGTTAAGACTGTCTTCTCCTGTGAGACTTATGACTAGGACCAGACCCCTGAAACACACCTTGGGTTGTGCAGCTCTTCCGGTTCCAATTCGTCCTTGGGGGGTCCATATCAATGGATTTTATTGTTGACCTGTCCGATCAAGTGGACATAATACCATCCTGGTAGTAGTGGATCGACTTACAAAGATGGCTCACTTCATTGCAGCACAGAATCTTCCTTCAGCTGACCAGACAGCCAAGTAAATTGTGAAAGAGGTGTTTTGGCTTCAAGGGGCTGCAGATGAGATCATATCCGATAGAGAGGTACAATTCACTTCAACATTTTGGAGGACATTCTGTTCCTCTCTAGGAATTTGTTTAAATTTATCGTCTGGCTATTCCCACAATCCAATGGCCAGACAGAAAGGACCAATCAGATTTTGGAACAATACTTGATGTTTTTTTTGTCATCTCCAGGATGACTGGGTTGATTTCCTACCATTAGCTGAGTTTTCATACAACAACTCACATCATTCATCGACTCAGAAGAGTCCTTTTTTCTCAAATTATGGATTTCATCCAACCTGTATTCCTGTTTCCCTCTTCGGGCCCCATTTGGCAGTTACAGAGAAACTGGAGATTCTGTGAGACATCCAGGAGACCCTCAAAGAGACACTTCGTGAGGCTCAAGTCAGGTACAAAAGAGCAGCAGACCACACCGCAGGACCCTCCCCAGAATTTCAAGTAGGGGATAAAGTCTGTTTTTCTACAAGAAATCTTACGATTTAAAGGTTCAACCTTAAATTGGGCCAAAAATACATCGGGCCATTTCGCATCTCAGCACTAATAAATCCAGTGTCCTTAGATTGAGTTCCAGAGACCATCAAAATACAACGTTTTTCATCTTCTCTGCTGAAGCCAATTCGTGAGAATCCGTTTCCTGGACGGAGACTTCTCCCCTGAACCTGTCCTCGTGGATAACGAAGAGGAATTAATGTGGAGAATTTTGGACTCAGGTTACACCGAGGAAAACTACAGTACCTGGTCCCTGGGTAGGCTATGGCCCAGAGGAGAGGTCCGGGAACCCAAAAATTTTGTACATGCCCGCGAGATAGTCAAAGCTTTCCCGGAGATATCACGACAAGCCAGAATGGATCGTCGGAGAAAGAAAGCTTTGGGAGGGGGGAGTAATGTCATATTCTAAGCCTGCAGTACCCAGCGTTGCCACACGGGATTGATGCCGCTCATCAATGTCTTGTTCTACTTTGCAGTGCTATAATTGTCCACACGGGATTGCTGCTGTACACTACGGAACATTCCAGACCCTGAAACTTGACACCATGCACTTGTGTTCTACCTCTCAGCCTGCCTAAATAAGGCTAAGCCCGCTGCCTCAGACACACGCGCCCGCACTGCAGACAGGGGGTGCGTGGAGGGGCACTTGACCGCTATCTGCGGTCTGTAGGGAGAGGGAGCTGGAGCAGGGGGGCGGGGGGAAGGGCGTGGCCAAAACAGGGGGTCGGCGAAGAATGACGTCGGGGGCGGGGCATCACACTGTTGTGCAGGGGTTCCTCCCCCGTCCCCCCGTGATCTGCGACACTGCAGCACACAGAGTATGAGGAGAGAGCGTGGGAGGAGAGAGCAGGGGGGCTCCTTGGTGCTGCAGCGTTTTTCCACTCTCACAGCACTCCCCTCCTCATTGGCTAAAAGCACAAACACGTGACAGATGAAAAGAGCAGCAGACCAACACCGCAGACCCTCCCCAGAATTTCAAGTAGGGGATAAAGTCTGTTTTTCTACAAGAAATCTACGATTAAAGGTTCCAACCCTTAAATTGGGCCAAAAATACATCGGGCCATTTCGCATCTCAGCACTAATAAATCCAGTGTCCTTTAGATTGAGCTTCCAGAGACCATCAAAATACACCGTTTTTCATTCTTCTCTGCTGAAGCCATTCCGTGAGAATCCGTTTCCTGGACGGAGACTTCCTCCCCCTGAACCTGTCCTCGTGGATAACGAAGAGGAATTAATTGTGGAGAATTTTGGACTCCAGGTTACACCGAGGAAAACTACAGTACCTGGTCCACTGGGTAGGCTATGGCCCAGAGGAGAGGTCCTGGGAACCCAAAAATTTTGTACATGCTCCGCGACTAGTCAAAGCTTTCCACCGGAGATATCCAGACAAGCCCAGCATGGATCGTCCGGAGAACGCTCTTGGGAGGGGGGAGTAATGTCATATTCTAGCCTGCAGTACCCATGCTTGGCCACCGGGATTGCTGCCGCTCTCTCAATGTCTTGTTCTACTTTGCAGTGCCTATACTTGTCCACCGGGATTGCTGCTGCTACACTAAGGAACATTCCAGACCCTGAAACTTGACACCACTGCACTTGTGTTCTACCTCTCAGCCTGCCTAAATAAGGCTAAGGCCCCGCTGCCTCAGACCACGCGCCCGCACTGCAGACAGGCGGTGCGTGGAGGGGCACTTGACCGCTATCTGCGGTCTGTAGGGAGCGGGAGCTGGAGCAGGGGGGGGGAAGGGCGTGGCCAAAACAGGTCGGGTCGGCGCAAGAATGACGTCGGGGGCGGGGCAATCACACTGTCTGTGCCAGGGGTTCCCTCCCCCGCCTCCCCCCGTGCATCTGCTGACACTGCAGACACAGAGTATGAGGAGAGAGTCTGTGGGAGAGAGCAGGGGGGCTCCCTTGGTGCTGCAGCTGTTTTCCCCCCTCTCCCCGAAGCCTCCCCTCCTCATTGGCTCACAGCCACACCACGTGACGCGTCGCCGCTTGGGATTACAATTCTCTTGCAGCCCCTGGCGGTTGACGCATCACAGCATGTAGTGAGCCGTGCAAGGAGGAGGGACTGAGACCTGCTCGGGAGGATACCATCAGATGTTGAGTAGCGCGCACCGCCGGACGCAGCGGGACCAAAGCCTAAACCTCCTTTTCCTCACTTGCCTGTTTATACTGGTTCGTAGCTCTTGCAAGGTTCCTGTGTTTTCTGCCGTGCTAGCTATTGCTATGATCCTGTTCGAGTCTCCTCCTTGCCGACCTCTGGTGTTTCCTGACTATGCTATCTGCCGCCTGCCTCTGACCTCTGCTTGTTACCTGACTACGTTATCTGCCGCCTGCCTCTGACCTCTGCATGTGACCCCTACCACGCTCCCTGCTGTTCCTGCCACTGGGATCCACTTCAGCCGAAGTCCAATCCTTGACACATATAATAACTTTATATATAAAAACATTTAGAGTTTATAACCCTAAATATTTATGATTACATAACCATTCTGAGTCACGTGGAAGGTGTGTGTTCTACTAGTAACGCCAGAATTTTTTCCCTGTGTATTATATCTGAACTGCGAGTTCTGTTTCTGACATAAACCTTGAATTTGATATTTTAGTTAAAATTCCTAACAAACAAAACTTGGTTCTACCTGAGCTTATGTTTGCTGGGATTCCCAAAGGGCTGTGTGTTTGCTGGTTCCCCAACATCACGTCCTTGTAAAGCTCCTTATGTCCTTCTAAATACTCCCACTCCTCCATAGAGAAATAGACAGAAACATCATCACACCTCATAGGAACCTGAAACAAACAAAATCCTTTACTCAATATCCAGACATAACCATTGGTCTTGTAAGAATCTTTTACTTATAGAAAGCCAGGTGAGCAATGGAGAGAGTGAAATATAGATACATAGAACAAAAAAAAACAAAAAAAAAAAGACTGAAAGAAAATATAATAATGGTAAAGTCTAGCACTGTATAAACACTTGAGAAGTAACCACCAGGGGTCTAGCGCTGTCCAGCAGACCTCACCTCTCCAGCCAGCAGGTGAATTATCTTGCTAGTATGTTCCAGGATCTTCTCAGACATCAGCTTGTTGTCATTGTTTCCCTCGTGTATCAGGGAGTTAGTTGGATGCTCCATGATGGGTCTCTGGATCCTGCAGAATCCTTCTGGTATAAAGGGACTGCTGCTGTCTCTGACATGTTCACCATTCTTCTTCACAACAATATAATCCTACATATTACAGTTACATAGTAGATGAGGATGAAAAAACACATACATCCATCAAGTTCAGCCTATGCTAAATTTAGATGCAGATACTTTATCCTATATTTGTACTTACAGTATATTGATCCAGAGGAAGGCAAACAAAAACCCCAATGACATATGATCTAATGATATCTCATAATGGGAAAAATAAATTCCTTCCAGAATAAAATATTAGCAATCAGATTACTCCCTGGATCAACATCCTTCCCATATTTAGATATTTGTTATATCCATGTATACCGTTGCTTTCTAAAAAATAGTCCAACATTTGTTTTGAAGATATCTATTGTATCTGCCATCACATTTTCCAGAGGTAACGAATTCCACATTTTAACTGCCCTTACTGTAAAGAACCCTTTCCTTTGTTCTAGTGAAATCTCCTTTCCTCCAACCTTAAGGGATGCCCCCGAGTCCTTTGTACTGCCCGTGGGATGAATAGTTCTTTTGAAAGCTCCTTGGACTGTCCCCGAATATATTTGTATATAGTTATCATATCCCCTCTTAGACACCTCTTTCTAATGTAAACAAATATAATTTAGCTAGCCTCTCCTCATAAATCAGATTTTCCATCCCCTTTATTAATTTGGTGGCTCTTCTCTGCACTTTCTGTAGTTCCATAATGTCTTTTCTAAGGAGTGGTGCCCAAAATTGTACTCCATATTCAAGGTGTGGTCTTACTAATGCTTTATAAAGGGGCAAAATTATGTTTACTTCCCTTCCATCCTTTGCCTGTTTAATGCAAGATAAGATCTTGTTTGCCTTTGCAGCTACTGCATAACTTTGGGCACTATTGCCAAGCCTGCTATCTACAAGCACTCCTAAATCCTTCTCCATCAAGGATTCCCCTAATGTATCCCCATTTAATTTGTAAGTTGTCTGTTTATTTTTGTTCCCCAAATGCATATCCTTACATTTATCTGTATTAAACCTCATCTGCCATTTACCTGCCCAAGTTTCCAGTCTATCAAAGTCCTCCTGGAGTGAAATCACACACTGCTCTGATTCTACTACCTTACACAATTTAGTGTCATCAGCAAAGATGGAGACTTTGCTCTCTATGCCAACCTCAAGGTCATTAATAAACAAGTTAAAATATTGATAAAAAATTATTGAGAGCTAGTAATAAATATCAGTGTGCAGAGCAAGAGACAAAAGTTGATATATCACATGCTCCTGCAAATGTGTTCCTTTGCAGTGAGAGGGACAAGTCTCTTGTTAACAGCTCTATACTCAAGTAATCTGTTCAGTGGCCTCCCTACCAATAAAGTATATTGTATCACTGACTTGACTGCACAAAACTCAGTGACTCCACTTTGCCTATGAGCAGAAAGATAATGGGTTGTACAAATGTCACATAAAAGATTATAAGTAATTATTACATGACTTGAGACATGAGACATTCTGTGAATTTTATAGAATAATGTAGCACAGACCCAATACATCAATTTTCTAATATATGTATAAAATATGTAATGGTCCCGGGATCTCCCTCTGCCCAATCAGGTCTCTCCCTGGACCCAAGTACATCCAATCACTGGGTACATCCCATATGTCAAACTATATCCTTCTCTAACGCTATCTGTCTCTGTGCCCAATTATGTGGGCGCTCCGCCTGCCGAAACATCTTGCCTTCGCCTGTGATCTTGCATTGCCTAATTACATCCGACACTGGATATTGCTTCTCAAGTATCTCCATATTAATGCTCTGCAGGTCCCTGATGAAGTGAAGGAGATAAAAGTGGCGTCTTTATGACATTCTCCAAAGCCCTCACCTCTCCAGTCAGAAGGTAGATAATCTCCAAAGTGAGATTCAAGATCCTCTCAATCTTCTGCTTCTTGTCCTTTTTCATCATTAGTGAGTTAGTAAGATGCACCAAGAATGGGGTTTTGTCCTTGTGGTAGTGTTTCACCACGTGGTGGCCTCTGCAGTTACTAATATATATTGTATTTCTCTTACACAATAATATAATCCTACAAATGTGGAGAGATTAAAAATGTATTGTATATTTCACGCTGCTGTGACAGAAAAGGATACAATGGAAGAAGTGTTCCTCTCTGTGTGTGTCACCCTGCAGTAGGAGGGACAGATGTGAGGGACTGTGGCTTCTGTCTGTGTTAAGATCCAAAATAACAGGGGAGCGGGGGATCAGTCACCAAAGGAGGGAAGAAAAACTTTGTGTTAAAGAAAAAAAACCGTGTTGTAAACAGTGAGTAAGCAAATATTCAAGTGATAATTCACTGGTACAATAGCCAATTCAATAAAGTGAAAAATAACAATAAGATTCTCCTCCACTCTAACCCTGTTTCATATATCCTCCACAGCTGAGATCCAAAACAACAGGAGAGCAGGGGGATCAGTCACCAAAGGAGGGAAGAAAATCTGACAGAGCAGTAATGCAGGATAATTTGGACTTAGAAAGAAATCTCCAAATGTCATACTCACAAACTCAATGAGTAATACGGGCGTATCCCAAACTGTGGCAAACGTGGGTGGGTGTCATCAGGAGTCTAACTGATGAAGCGATACAGCGAAATGCGTAGAGTCCTGTTCCTGTTGTGAGAGTAAAACTCGGAGTGTGTGACCAGCAGCGTCCGTGTTACCAGGCTTCTGGAAACAAGGACCAGGAAGTGACGACATCGGAGAGGGCTGTACCTTGGAGTTTGGTGAGAGTGTGACTCGCCCGGCTCCCTGGAGTCACTGCGTCTATGCACAGAGTGTTTTTATATGCTTTTAAAGGACTACCCGGATGTAAGCCTTCATTTCGGGGGGTCCATTCATTGATAAATATATTTTATTGGAAGGACCATCTGCACTATTTTTGGTTTCTTTCTTTTCTCAAGTGCTACTGCAACAGGTTACACCCACCCACGTTTGCCACAGTTTGGGATACGCCCGTATTACTCTTTGAGTTTGTGGGTATGAAATTTGGAGATTTCATTACTGCTCTATGTCAGTTTTTCTTCCCTCCTTTGGTGACTGATCCCCCCGCTCCCCTTTTTGGATCTCGGCTGTGGAGGATATATGAAACATATCCTGTTTCAGGGATAGAGTGGAGGAGAATATTATTGTTATTTTTCTCTCTTTGTTTCACTTTATTGAATTGGCTATTGCACCAATGAATTATCACTTTAATATGTGCTTTCTCACTGTTTACAGCACAGAATACACTGTTTATTATCACTTGATATATGCACTTGTTTATTTTTATTAATTGATCAGCGTTGAGCGTCACTCTCCGCTCTCTTCTATACTTCTGTCTCTGCTACCCTGCAGTGTTAGGCTACAGCCTCGGTCCTCACGGCTGCACTTGCGCCTGGCGGTGTATGAACAGACTACAGCCGCGATCGGCGGTCTGTAGGGGAGCTCTTGGGGAGCGCGGGGGGTGCCATGACGTGAGGGGGGGGGGCACAGTCATGACGGGGCAAATCTGCCCTTCCATTGGTGCACGCCGACCACGTGATTACGTCACAGCACGGGAAGACAAAATTCTTGTCTTCCCTGCCAGCGTACGCGTCACAGCTCTTTACGCGCCCACACACAGCCACTGGGATCTGCCCCATAGAGTGCGGCGCGCACACCGTATCGCACGTCGCAGCAGCCGCTGAGGACCTGGCCTTAGGAACAGAAATGAGAGACTGTGTTTCCTTTCTGTCCATGTCAAACTGCAGAGTGAGGGATAGATGTGAGGCACTGTGGGTACTTTCTGTTTGTGTTACCTGCAGTAGTAGGGACATATTCAAGGGGCTGAGGTCTCTCTCCGTGTCCACCTGCACTGAGAGGGGCAGATGTGAAGGACTGTGGGTCTAGCTTATGTCATCCTTCAGTGGAAGGGACAGATTAAAGGGGCTGTGGGTCCTCTCCATCTCTGTCACCCTGCAGTGGGAGGGACAGATGTGAATGACTGTGGGTCTTTTCTGTCGGTGTCACCCTGCTGTTGGAGGGACAGATATGAAATATGGTGTCCTTTCTGACAGAAAGGGACAGAAGAGAGGGACGGTGGGTATTTCTTTTAGTGTCACCATGCAGTGGGAGGAATAGATGTGAGGGGCTGTGTGTCCTGTCTGTGTCACCCTGAAGTGTGATGGACAGATGTCAGGGACTGAGTCCTTTCTGTCTCTGCCACCTTGCAGTGGGAGGGACAGATGTGAGGGACTGTGAGTCCTCTCTGTCTCTGTTACACTGCAGCAAGAGGGACTGTGGGTTCTTCCTTTATGTATCACCCTGCAGTAGGAGTGACCGATGTGAGGGACTGTGGGCATTTCTGTTCATGTCACGCTTCACTGGGAGGATAGATTTGAGGATAGATTTGAGGCACTGTCGGTCAAGTCTGTTTTGTGTCATCCTCTAGTGGGAGGAAAAGATGTAAGGGACTGTGGGTTTTTTCAGTCTGTCACCCTGCAGTGGGAGGGGACGATTCAAGGGGCTGAGGGGCCTCTCCCTCACTGTCAACCTGCAGTGGGAGGGACAGATGTGAGGTACTGTGGGTCATTTGTGTGTGTGTGTGTCATCCTGTAGTGGGAGGGACTGTGTGTCCTTTCTGTCTGTGTCAATGTGCAGTGGGAGAGATGTGCGGGACACTGGTTATTTATTTTTGTGTCACCTTGCCGTGGGAAAAATAGATGCATGGGGCTGTGGGTCCTTTCTCTCTGTGTAACCCTGCAGTGGGGTGGAGAGATGTGACGAACTGTGTCTTTCTGTCCAACCCTTCAGTACAAGGGACTGTGTCCTTTGTGTATCACCCTGCAGTGGGAGGGACAGATGTGAGGGGCTGTGTGCCATTTCTGTCTGTGTCACCATGCAGTGGGAGGGAGAGATGTGAGGAACTGTGTCTTTCTGTCCAACCCTTCAGTACAAGGGACTGTGTCCTTTGTGTATCACCCTGCAGTGGGAGGGACAGATGTGAGGGGCTGTGTGCCATTTCTGTCTGTGTCACCCTGCAGTGGGAGGGATGATGTCCTCTCTGTCTGTGTCACCATGATATTTGAGGGACAGGTGTACAGATGTAAGCTGCTATTGGTCCTCTCTCTCTCCCCATCACCCTGCAGTGGGAGGTACAGATGTGAGGGACTGTGGGTCCATCCTCTGTGTCCCCCGGCAGTAGGAGGGACAATGTGTCCATTCTGTGTGTAGAACCCTGCAGTAGGGAGGACAGGTGTGAGTGACAATATCCCTTCTGTCTGTGTGACCCTGATGTGTGAGGGACAGCTATAAGCTGCTGAGAGTCCATACTCTCTGTCACCCTGTAGTGAGATGGAGAGATGTGAGGGACTGTGTGTCCTTTCTGTCTGTGTTAACCTGCAGTGGGAGGGACAGATTCAAGGGTCCTTTCTGTCTGGGTCACCTGCAGTGGGAGGGACAGATGTGAGGGAATATTGTCCCTTCCGTCTGTGTCACCTGTCAGTGGGATTGACAGATGTGAGGGACTGTGGGTGTTTACTGTTACTGTGTAGTGAGAAAGACAGATGTGAGGGACTGTGGGTCATCTATCTGTGTATTCCGGCACCAGCAATAAGTACGCTGGGATATTTTTTGTTATTTGTACTATATATGAACTGATTGATCATTGTTTCCTGTCAGCCTCCCTTATATAATTTAAGATTTATTGGTATTCACTTTTAGTGTTTAAATCTCACTAATTACTTCGTTTTTGCACACTGTAGTGTGAGGAACAGATGTGATGGACTTTGGGTCCTTTCTGTCTGTGTCACGCTGCAGTAGGAGGGACAGATGTGAGGAACTGTCACCTTGCATTGAAAGGGACATACTGTGAGAGGCTGTGGATCCTTTCTCTCTGCCATCCTGCAGTGGGAGGGACAGACAGAGAGGACCCAGAGCCCATTCCATCTGTCCCTCCAAATGCAGACTGAGACAGACAGAAAGGACAAACAGTCCCTCACATCTGTCCCTTCAACTACAGGGTGATAGACAGAAATGACGCAGTCCCTCAAATCTGTGTCACCCTGTAGTGTGCGGGACAGATGTGAGAGTCTGTGAGTCCTTTGTCTGTGTCACTCTCTAGTGTGAGGGACTGTCAGTCCTTTATGTCTACATCACCCTTCAGTGAAAGGGACAGATGTGATGGACTGTGGGTCCTTTCTGTCGGTATCACCCTGCAGGAGGTCAGACAGATGTGAGGAACTGTATTTCGGTCTGTCACCCCAGTGACTGGGACAGATGTGAGGGACAGTGAGACATTTCTGTCTGTCTTACCCTGCAGTGGGAGGGACAGATGTGAGGGACTGTGTATTTCTGTCTGTCACTCTGCGTTGAAAGGGACAGATGTGAGGTACAGTGTATTTCTGTCTGGGTCACCCTGCAGTGGGAGGGAAAAATGTGAGGGACTGTGTGTCCTGTCTGTGTCCCCCTGCAGTGGGTGGGACAGATATGAGGGACTGGGTGTCCTGTCTGTGTCCCCCTTGTAATGCTCACGCTGCCCACAAACAAGACCCCGGCACTGAGGTGGGATGGTATAACACCACACACCCGCAGCAGCAGAGGCATGCCTGGAAGGCGGATAGTTTAGCGTTGCTGGGTTGGAGAGTGTAGGAGATGCGGTATACTTGCCGAGTTCTTGGATAGGAGAAGGCAGGATAGTAGGGGTCCGTAATCCGTGGTTTGGGATTGTAGCGAGTAGAGTAGTCCGAGTCCGTATGCCGTGTTCAAGGGTAGGTGAGATCGCCGTAGTCGAGTGTATGCCAAAGTCCAAAATCCAGAAGGGTCCACAAACAAGCCGAGTCGGTACACAAGAGGTTAACTGCAAACGAAATTTAGAGCACTGCACAACAAAAGTGAGCTTCACGAGGCTACATAGGATTATGCTGAGCAAAGCATGGGAGGAAGCAGGAAGCATTTACAGACAGGGCAGACCAATGGGGACAGGGGGCGGAGCGGAGGCACGGCCTCAGCGGAACTGAGATAGGCGGCAGGCAACAAGGCAGGGAGGAGAGACTTGCCACGCAGCTGGGGATCGTTGCACGTCATCGCGTGTGCACGCCGCGCGGGAGAGATGCGCGACGCATGCGGGAGGCAGGACCAGGTTCCGTGCGGCAGCTAGAAGAGCTGCGGGGGAGCGCGCATCGACAGGAACAGTGGCCGCGGCGGCAGCAGGTAAGGAGGGAACATGTTTCCCGATTCCTTACACCCCTGCAGTGGGAGGGACAGATGTGAGGGACTGTGTGTCCTGTCTGTGTCCCCTGCAGTGGGAGGGACATATGTGAGGGTCTGTGTGTCCTGTCTGTGTCCCCCTGCAGTGGAAGGGACAGATGTGAGGGACTGTGTGTCCTGTCTGTGTCCCCCTGCAGTGAGAGGGACAGATGTGAGGGACTGTGTGTCCTGTTTGTGTCCCCCTGCAGTGGGAGGAACTGTGTGTCCTGTCTGTGTCCGGGACAGATGTGAGGGACGGGGTTTCCTGTCTGTGTCCCCCTGCAGTGGGAGGGACAGAAGTGAGGGACTGTGTGTCCTGCCTGTGTCCACCTGCAGAGGGAGGGACAGATGTGAGGGACTGTGTGTCCTGTCTGTGTCCCCCTGCAGTGGGAGGGACAGATGTGAGGGACTGTGTCCCCCTGCAGTGTGAGGGACAGATGTGAGGGACTGTGTGTCCTGGACAGATGTGATGGACTGTGTGTCCTGTCTGTGTCGCCCTGCAATGGGAGGGACAGGTGTGAGGGACTGTGTGCCCTGTCTGTGTCCCCCTGCAGTGGAAGGGACAGGTGTGAGGGACTGTGTGCCCTGTCTGTGTCCCCCTGCAGTGGAAGGGACAGATGTGAGGGTCTGTGACCCCCAGCAATGGGAGGGACAGATGTGAGGGACTGTGTGTCCTGTCTGTGTCCCCCTGCAGTGGGAGGGACAGATGTGAGGGAATGTGTGCCCTGTCTGTGTGCCCCTGCAGTTGGACGGTGTAAGGAATCGGGGAACACGTCCTCTCCGACGTGTTTCCTCCTTACCTGTTGTCTCGCAGTCCTCTACTCTTGCACAAGCGAGTGTGCGCAACCCCGCTCGGCACGCAGCTCTTCTATAGTGCCACGGAGCTTAGCCACGCCCCCTCAGATGCGCCGCGCCTCTAACGCACGGCGCGCACACGTGACGTCGTCCACCGCTCCCCAGCTGCGTGTCAAGTATTCTACCAGCCCACTTGTCTCCTGCAGCCAATCCTTGTCTCTGCGGAGGCTGCGCCTCCGTTCCGCCTCCCTTATAACTGATATCTGTGTGCTATAAAGATCCTGCAGTTCCTGTCTTTCCTTGATGAGCATAACTAGTTGTAGCCTTGTGCCTCCACATCTGTTGTGCCTTGCTCCTTGTCTTGTGCTTCTCTCTACAGTTAACCCGTGTACCAACCCGGCTTGTATTTGGAAACTCCTGTGGATACTGACCCCGGCTTACCCTCGACTCTGCTGCCTTCTCCAATCCTGACCACGGCTACATGGACTACCTCTATTCTGGCCTCTCCAACCCCAGACCACGGCAATAGGGACTACAACTATTCTGACCTTTCCAACCCCAGACCACGGCTATATGGACTTTGACCATTCTAATCTCTCCAACCCAAGATCTCGGGAAGAATCTGGACTAACTCACTCTCTCCAACCCAGATACGACTATGTTGACAATCCGCCTGCCAGGCACGCTTTCGCTGCTGTGGGTGCGAGGTTTAATACTTTTCCACCTCAGTCCCGGGGTCCTGTCTTGCTCGTGGGCAGCGCAAGCTTTACAGAGGGACAGATGTGAGGGACCGTGTGTCCGGTCTGTGTCCCCCTGCAGTGGGAGGGACAAATGTGAGGGACTGTGTGTCCTGTCTGTGTCCCCTGCAGTGGGAGGGACAGATGTGAGGGACTCTGTGCCCTGTCTGTGTCCGGGACAGATGTGAGGGACCGTGTGTCCTGTCTGTGTCCCCCTGCAGTGGGAGGGACAGATGTGAGGGACTGTGTGTTCTGTCTGTGTCCCCTTGCAGTGGGAGGGACAAATGTGAGGGACCGTGTGTCTTGTCTGTGTCTCCCTGCAGTGGGAGGGACAGATGTGAGGGACTGTGTGTCCTGTCTGTGTCTCCCTGCAGTGGGAGGGACAGATGTGAGGGACTGTGTGTCCTGTGTGTCTCCCTGCAGTGGGAGGGACAGATGTGAGGGACTGTGTGTCCTGTCTGTGTCCCCCTGCAGTGGGAGGGACAGATGTGAGGGACTGTGTGTCCTGTCTGTGTCTCCCTGCAGTGGGAGGGACAGATGTGAGGGACTGTGTGTCTTGTCTGTGTCTCCCTGCAGTTTGAGGGACAGATGTGAGGGACTGTGTGTCCTCTCTGTGTCCGCATGCAGTGGGAGGGACAAATGTGAGGGACTGTGTGTCTTGTCTGTGTCTCCCTGCAGTGGGAGGGACAGATGTGAGGGACTGTGTGTCTTGTCTGTGTCCCCCTGCAGTGGGAGGGACAGATGTGAGGGACTGTGTGCCCTGTCTGTGTCCCCCTGCAGAGGGAGAGACAGATGTGAGGGACTGTGTGTCTTGTCTGTGTCCCCCTGCAGAGGGAGAGACAGATGTGAGGGACTGTGTGTCTTGTCTGTGATGTCTCTCCCACTAACTTACCCTCTGTCTCTTTCTCGATCTCTCTGCAGCTGCACTGATTGAGATTGGCTGTCTCTTGTCATGTGGTCTCTTTGGTCTGCTGGGTGTTCTGGGAGTTGTAGTCCTTCTTGTCTTCCATTACAATTTTATTTACAGACAGCTGAACTACAAGTCCCAGAATCCCATGTAAAACTGTGTCATCATAATGATTCAGATAATCAGTGCAGAGCTTTGGTAACCACACCCCTCCCTCTCAAGGCTGCAGCAAGTTATATTCTGTTTTCTGATCTGCTTTGCTATATTCACATTAAATACACTATAACGCTGAAGTACAGGAATATTTTACATATATGTATACACATCCATCCACACACAAGAACTATAACACTTTCTTACACTGATACTGTGTGATTATATATTGCACATTGTAACACTGACACATCAAACACTGATAATGTGTGATTATATGTAGCCCTCTTTCCCTCTAATGTGAACGGTCTACTAGTGCTGGCGGTACCTGTCGGCTCACAGGAATCTGAGCCTCCGCTACTGGGAGCCTGGGGTAACGAATATACTGAGTGGCAGCGCCTCCACCTGAACGGGACCCCAATTGGAGGGGATAACTCAGAGCAGGAACTATTAATAACAGTCGACAGATTATAAGAATAACAATAATAACATTTACTGTGAGCAATAACCATAAACCACATACAGGCAATAGCAATACTAATGGTTACAGCTAAACCTCGCCGCGCAGGGCGTTGTCCCGCGACCGTGTATCCACACACCGTGTCCACAGTACCAAAGGTGTCCCTTGGTCACTTCACCCAATAAGTGTCCCCAAAAGATGCCCACCCCTCTAGGCGTGATCGGCACCTTATACGGTGTTGGGGCACGTTTGGCGAACGTTACCTGCCACACCCGGGCGCTCTAACATTGAGAAGAAGGGGATCTGCCGATCCAACGATATCCTCCGCTGGATGGGATGTCTCCCTCTGGAGTTACTTCCACAATGATGCTCGCTCACTCTCTGGCAGTCTGGTCCCAGACTGCTACAGCAATAGTTCAAATGAAACCACTGTGGCCCTAAGCTGGCTAACCATTAAAGGGACAGGATCCCTAACAGAAGGGCCTTCCCTACAGCAGCCCCAAGCTTTGGATGAGTTGGGGCCTATCTGGGGCCTAGGAGATTTCTGGCCTATTGCAGAGGGTCACAGACCCCTGCACCTGTACAACCTCCCCTAGCTGCGTCCCTGCTCCAACTGCCAGCAACCCTCAGAGTTCCAAAGGTATCAACTGCCTCACAGAAGAATCCTGTCACTTCATTGGCCAGTAAAGCGCAATGGAGTGCAATATGTGAAAAGTGATTAACCAAGTGCAATGGTGATAAGTGAAAGAATCACTCACACAGATATCAGTAGATGGGTGTCTTAGCAGCTCCTCCTCTCATGTGGAAAAAGTGAAAGGAGAAAACATAGCATAACACAGTTTTAATGAACACAACAAACATAGGGTGGGAGAGAAAATAAACTCACATTCTCCACGGCCTTTAAAGCGTTGAGTGCTACAAGGGCATACTCACACCACTCCGGATCCCCAGAATCCTCTAAGGCCTCGGGCATTGTCAGTGCTTATGCGCTGACCCGTGCTGAGGCGCGCTCACGCTCGGCACTGAGCCCCTGCAGCCGCAATGAGAGCGGCTTTAGCAGGGGCTCGCTTACGCAAGCGTGAGGAAGCGTAGGTCTTATACAAATTTTAAATTCGAGCGCTCAAGGGAGGGCGAACCAGCTCCGTGACGTCACAGCCCCCCCCCCCTGCACGCCCCCGGACGGCGCGCGGACCAAGGCCAGGGAAAGCACCCGCTTTCCCTCAGCCTCAGCGAGCCTCCGCACGGCACAATTCACCATGGACGCAGCCTAAGGCTGAGTCCCCGCTGGCGCAGAGCTCGCTTGGCGCGCTTACCTTCTTCAATGCACATCCCCTCTCCTGCTGTGCTCGCGCGCTCATGCGCGCGCACACACGCTCTCCCAAGCGTTCTGCTTGGGGAGACAAGGGAGAGATACTTCTGTGCTGAGAGCAGGGTCACATGACCCTGCTCTGACAAATGGGAAGAGAGGGTGTGTTTTAATCTGCTGTCACACACACGCCACAAACACTGAATTCAGCAGAGAGAAGTGGAAAGGGGGGGGCAAACGGACAGAGGGGGGGGGGGCAAACGGACAGAGGGGGGGGGGCAAAACGGACAGAGGGTGGGCACACGCTCAGGGGGGGGTGCAAACAGACCAGAAGGGGGGCAAACGGACAGAGAGGTGGGGGGCAAACGCACAGAGGGGGGGCACGAAACGGGAGCAAGACTACGAGGGGGGGCAAACGGACAAGTGAGGATGGAAGGGGGGGCAAAAAAGACAAACAGGACAAGGTGGTGGCCCACAGGACACAGGGGGGGCAAATGGACAGAAGGGGGGGGGAGGGGGGCAAACGGCCAGGGAGGAGAGTGGATGTCAGAGAAGGGAATGTTCTGATGCAGGCCGACCCCTGACTCCTGCAACGGGTATCCATTCCTTTCTTTCTCATTATTGTTTTTTCCCCTACTCCCCCCCCCTCCCTTCCCTTCCACTAACGGGGGGGGCAAACTGGACAGAGGGGGGGCAACAAACGGACAGCAGAGAGGGGGGGCAATCCGGACAGAGGGGGCAAAACGGATGCTGTGTGTGGTTGGGGGGCAACGGAATTGGTGTGTGGGGGGGTAAGAAGGGAGGGGAAGAAGGGAGAGAGGATAGAGAGATAGAAGGGGGGGGAGAGCAGGAAGGGCAGAGATGGGTTTCATCCATGTTCTTCTTTTGCGCCTTGCTCTTCTCTCTCTTTGTGAGCATCCCTGTACACATCTTTTGTTTCCTTTCTCTTTTTTTTGCTCAGCCTTTCTCTTTTTTTTCCTCTTTCCTCTCTCTCTCTTTATCTCTTCCTCCCTTTGTTTTCTCTCCTCCCTTTCTTCTCTACCTTTTTTTTTTTCCGATTTTCTCTCTCCCGCCCGAGAGAACAATCAACATCCCAGTTTAAATTTCTATTTGTATAGAACAATAGCTTCTTTTTCTCATCTCTCTGCTCCTATTGTTTCCTTTATCCGTCTACTACTCTCCCTTTTTGTCTGTATAGAGAGGCAATGGGGGGGAGAGAAAGAGAGCAATGGGGGGAGAGAGAGAGAAAGCAAGGGGGGAGAGAAAGCAAGGGGGAGAGAGGGGGGATGGCGTGGAGAGAGAGCGCGGGGGGGGGCAGGGGAGAGAGAGCGCAGGCAGGGGGGAAAGAGAGTGCAGGGGGGGGTGATGTGGGGTGCGTGGAGAAGAGAGCGCAGTGGGTTTGTGTGTTGGAGAGGAGCGCCAGTGTGGTAAGAGATAGGGAGGGGGGGCCAGAAGAGATATTATATATATATATAGTGATTATATGTATCTATATATACAGAGAGAGATATATATATATAGAGAGAGGTATATATATATATGATCATTAGTTATCATTTATTACATTTTTTAGTGAGTCATAGCCTGTATATTTTGAGCTGCCATCAGTGTGTTTATGTTTTTAAGTTAGTGTTTATGGCTGTTCAATTAATAAAATTCTTTTCATTTTCTATTCTGACAGAGCATCCGGTTCTTATTTCAAAAGTTTAATTTGATTATTTTTGTGGTATATTTTAGATTGCTCATTAGGGGATTGTCTTAGTCTTTTCTTGTGTGTTTTATATTACTCTTTATCCCCCAGCACCAACAGTTTACCTATATTACTTTATTTCTGATTCTCTATTGGGTTAATTTTTGATACCCAATAAATCAGTGATATTTAGGTTCTGGTTTAGCCACTTATATATAGTGTGAGCAACATCCCCTTTTTGTGTGTTTGATATATATATATATATATATATATAAACAAAACAAAAAGAAGCGCCAGATCCGTATGTAGAATAGAGAGTGAATTTTATTATTCTAATAACCAGAGTAGTCCTGAAGACTAATGCTAGACTGGTGTGATTAAAAGCAATCAGTATATAATAAAAAATCATCAGCAGCAATAGCAAGTGACATGCATGAATATAAAACAGATTGATGGAGGAGGCAGAACAGGGAAGATGGACAATGATGGAGTGAATGGTAAATGGCAGTCCGTATGACAGTGTAAGGAATCCGCTCCTGGGTTTTGCTGAAACCCTGTCCTTACAGAACCTTGCAGCTTCAAGGAAAGTCCCCCTTGAACCTGCAATCAAGAATCACCTGCTTCTGCAATTAGACTGCAGCCTGCTTCTTGCTGCCTCCTATGCAGCTCTGTCTCATTGGCTGTCTGTTCTATTTAACTCCTGCCCCGCCCACCAGGATGTTGCTGAACATTGACTTTCTATAGTAACTGTGTTTGCCCTACCTAGCCTTCTTGTCATAGTTCTCATTTACTGGCAGACCCCGCCGCGTGGCCGCGGTTACACTGAAGCCTCAGTGTTTCTTGTCCTGTCTGCAGTACCTGTTCCCTGCTTCCAGTCCTGCAGAGGCCTGCATCGGTGCTTCCTGTTACCTGCTACATATTCTCCTTGCAGAGGCTTGCATCGTTCTTCCTGTTACCTGCTGCAATCTCCTGCTTCCAGTTGCTTCCGCTACTCACAGCTGTACCCGACTAGGGGGTGCTGTTTGTGCTGATGTTCTGGATCCCCTATCTCTCCTGCAGAGGCCTGCATCGGTGCTTCCTGTTACCTGCTGCATATTCTCCTTGCAGAGGCCTGCATCTTTGTTCCTGTTACATGCTGCAATCCCCTGTTCCCAGTGGCCTCCACTACTCACAGCTGTACCCGGCTAGGGGGTGCTGTTTTGTGCTGAAGCACTGGATCCCCCGTTCCTGTTCCTTTCTATGTTGGAGCACCTTCGCTCAAGCGTCCTGTTGCCGAACCCCAGCATGGATATCGTTTACCCAGCCTTCTCCTATCCTGACCCCGGCTTGTCCACGGATTATCCTGCCTTCTCCAGTCCTGACCTGGCTTTGTTTGACCACGGAATTCGCAACCCGGATCAGGCTTCGTGGTCTAAGGTCGGTGTATATCTATCCCCACCTCAGCCCCGCGGTCCGGTCCAGGCTTGTGGTGAGCACGTACGTTACAGACAGTTAACAGGCGGAAATCATTAGTCACCAAATTGAGTGTAATCCTTCTCAGATGTATATTGGTGCAATGTTAATAGACCTAGTGGAGCATGGAGTAGCCATGCACCATTTCCCTTCAGGAATCAGTCAGGCTGCCAACAGTACTACGTAGATACTGAGGTGCCATATGCGACGGGAAGTAGGAGCTGATGCATGGTCTCTATAGGCTACAGGTATGCGATTGAAAGTCAGGAGACATAGGGGCATGGATGTTGTTGTTATGCACGGCCCTTATTACTTACCATAGATGCAGCCATCCCATTGGTACTGGTTAGTAACATTTCTTTCTATTGGTGCTTGCTGGAGATGGGCTGTACTTTGGATGGTTAATTCGTTTTTCTAAGTGGTTACAGCTGTTCTATTGTATGTTGTTGGGGATATATATGGGTGTTTAGAACAGTCACTTGTTGCACTGCCCTGAGGAAGGTCCCTCTACGAGGACCGAAACGTTGGCGGTCCTGTGTTCACAATACACACTTTTTTTAATCATCATTGCGGTGTGCTGTCTTTTGTCATCAGGATGAGAGAGAGAGAGAGAGACCCGTAATAGCCACGCTCCCCCACTCCTGCTCTAAAAATGTTGCAGGACAGCGATCGCTCATGCTTGGAGAGCTGGTGACATCACCGCTCTCCAAGCATGAACGAGCTCAGTGGCACCGGGGCCGCAGCCTAAGACAGTCCCAGTGTGATTAAAACTCCACGCCAACTGGATAGTTGTTGAATCGAGGATCTTGCAGTCCTCGAGGCTGTGTGCATCAGCGTGTTGCTTCCAGGTCTGCGCGCACTGCAGTACGGTGGCTCGCTGAGGAGTATGGGTCTTCTGTCATGGGTGTACGGGATCCTTGGAGGGTCAAAAACCCAAAAACAAAAGGGACATGTAGGACCATGTTTATTTCTTTGACATACAGGGTTGGTTCCTTAGGTCTGCGGGGACCTCTGGAGACCACCTGAGGAACCTCGGACGCCCACGGGTACCACCTGCGAACCCACACACACGGGGGACACCTGCGGGGAAGAACCGGGGGCCCCGCAGCTGTGGGGGCCCCGCAGACCCGCAGGGACCACCCGAAGGCCCCAGACCTCCATGGAAACCACCCGAGGGCCTCAGACACCTGTGGGGCTGACCCGGGAACCCCCAGACACCCGCGCGCTATAAAGATGGCGGCAACACTGGCACCGATGCCCCATACCGGGGCCTGTAACTCGGGAAGCAGGGGGTCTCTGAGCCAGAAATCAATGTGGTTCAGCTCAGGAGACCCCCTGCTCCCGCATATTATTATTAAAATTTACATTAATGCAGCTTCATTACCATAGCGGCTATCCGCTATGGTAATGAATTATTGTTTATTGTTGAGTATTGTTGAGTGTTTTGACACTAGTGTAGATGAGCAGGGGGTCTCCTGAGCTGAACCGCATTGGTTTCAGCCTCGGGGACCCCCTACTTCAGGAGATACAGGCCCTGTTATGGGGTGCCGGTATCCCCTGCAGAATTTAAATGTCCCCGTCACGTGACGCGGAAGCTTTAAAAGTGCAGGGGATACCGGCACCCCATAACGGGCGCTGTTTCTCCTGAAGTAGGGGTCTCCGGACCTGAGACCCCCTGCTCATCTATACTATTATTAAAATGAATATTGTTAATGCACGATCGCCTGTAACAGCCGTGCATGGAGATGCAGAATCTCCATGCAAATGTTACAGGCGGCTTTTTTTTCCCTATCAGCTATCGTACGTGAAGTTTAAGCACGATAACAGGGGGGGAAATACAACACGCACGATATGGCAAATTTGAGCACGTACGATACAAAATGGGCTGATCTCCTTAGTGAATCACGCCTCCGGCTTCACTTTATAGCGGACGTGTTATTTTTTTTTCAGGCCAGCGCAATAGCACGGAGCTTAGTGCATAGCCCCCTATGTGTTTTGGTTTCTCTTTTATGTGCTGATTTCTTGAATTCATCTTCCACTGGATCTAAGGGAAATTGGACATTGGGATTCAGTTGTTATGGACACTTAATCAAGGACTTTTGAGTTTGGTACCATTTTATATTTGATCACTTGATTTTTATGCACATATGTGGTCATTCAATTTGGCTCCGTTAGGTCACATTCTTTTTGTGTTTCTGTATCTGGCTAGGGTAGTTAGAGTTACCTCAATCATATTGGCAGCCTCTTTATTTTGCACTTCCCCAATAATGTTAAGTAGTGATTTTTACACCGATTATAGATAATAGTCATTTTGAATAGCGCAGCACTTCAATCCTTTTCTTTTGTACACTACTGTCAAACATACTGTACAGTATACAGTACTGTCTAACACTGTTGTCCAGCCCAAAGCGTGTCTCAATAGCCTGATGATGGTCTCACACTGTAAGATCTTGCTTCTTCTGCAGAATATCACGAACCTCTGTAGCTGAGCGCTCATCATTTTCAGGGCTGATCTTATCTGCCAGCCGCTTTGCATCCCTGTGAAAATAAGGAACATGATAAAGATTAAAAGAGTGCAGATGCATAGTCATACTATGTGGCTATGTGAAGAAAATACATTAGAAGCACACGTGTATACATTACTGTACTTACTCAGCTCTGCCCTGATGTACCTTTCGACGAATCTTAGTCTTCCCATGGGCATGATACCGAGCCCAGTTTAGTGACACCTGGATGCCCACTTCCTCTAGCCACTATTGGCTGTGCATTGTTCTGTATCCCTTCTTGTACATCCTCATGCTATATTCATTGGAATTTTTTTTTGGTCATTGCTGCTTTTCAGAAGTACTGAACCACTAATGAATGCGTGTTCAATGTTTATTCAATGTGAATTCATTATGCTGTATTGAAAAGGTAAAGCGACAGGTAAAGGTATACGCCTACTTTTGACACCTTATAAACGTAGCCCTGCCCTGCACCGAATGCTGCCTCTGTGATGTCAGCGATACTGTTCATAAAAGCTCACAGAAATTGCATAGCCACAGTCACTGAGTGTGATCAGAACTAACTCTTATTCTCTTGTGCTTTCATTGTTCTCTTGTGCTTTCAGATACTGTATCTTGTGCTTAACAATGGATCAATCCCATTTCTTTTTTTGTTTCAATTTTTTTATTGATTTTCTCACATAATATTGGTTTTTACATTTCAGACTCATCAACAAAGAGTGGAATACATTTTAACCAAGTAGTCACTAGAATTCACATACTTAATATCAATTAGTGTTTCAGGAACGTACACGTTTGGTCTGATAGTATGGCTCCCCATACCTTCATGAGTTAGATGAGGGTGACCTCAGATGCATGAATATTCTTAAGTTTATTTATCCACTCTTGTGGTTCATCAATTTGGTATGAAAGGACAGAGAGAGAGAGAAAGAGTAGAGATAGGGGGAAGGGGGGGATTGGGGGATGTCAGGTGTGGCTTGAGTGTGCAGGGTCTAGGCATTTTTGCTATTCTTTCGTTAGTTGCTACTGCTTTTTCCATTGTTCCTCTGTATTAAAGGTTGGCCTGGGGTTTAGACTAGAATGGGGACCATAAGTCCCAGACCTTGTTGAATTTTTCCACTTTTTGGGAGAGCTGGGCCGATAGCAGTTCCATGATTTTGACCTCTCTCAGCCATTTGTTCACTGTTTGTGTGGAAGGCGCATTGACGTTTTTCCAGGCAGCTGCTATTGAGCAGCATGCGGCAGTGAGGATGAATCTGATCATTTTATCTTCCGGTGAGGGGATCTCCTCCACAGGCTTTCCCAGTAGATATATCATCGGGTCCAGAGGGATTCTCAGCTCCGTGGTCTCTTGCAGCATATTTTGTATGTGCGTCCAAAATCGTTGTATCTTTGGGCAGAACCACCATATATGTGCCATATCTCCTCTCAGATCACACCCCCTCCAACAGAGATCAGGTGTGCCTGGGAAGATCTGGCTCAGCCTACTCGGGGTTAAGTACCAGTGAAATAGAATTTTATATATATTTTCTTTCGTGGTCGTACAGATTGATGTTTTAGCTGCCGATTCCCAGATATCCTCCCAGTCTTCCCTATCTATTTCTATCCCGAGGTCTTCGGCCCATTTCAACATACACTGGCGACACACTTTATTCGAGCTCGGCTAGTCCCACGAATTCGGGTATACCCGGGTGTATTGAGGTTTGTGACTGTTTTCTGCCCGAGTATATTGGGTTATTTTCCAGGCAGGGATTGAAGCATTTTATTCCCCCTGGCTGCAATACTGCACAGTATATATATATATACTGCATTACAATTCATGAATTTATGCCATCTGGTAGACACGCGAAGCATTGCAGCCTATTAAATCCTAATCATTATCATTTAACAGATCAGCCGCCCGTCAGCCAGGCATGAACCCAGGCTGGGAAGGCAAACACAACGGGGCTTGTCAGAGGTGAGGAGCGGCGCATTCCAGGTATCTGCCAGATACAAACTGGGCATTTGCTCGAATAAAGTGTGTCGGTGCAGTATAATTATGGTTTTGTGGGGTGGTTGTCGAAGTCAGTCCCGTATATATCCTCGAGATCAGACCCTTCTGGTGCACCCCTACTGTGCATAGTCTTTCAAATTTTGTTAAATTCGGAAAGCTCTTGTTCTGCGATACTGACTGCAGAAAATGTTTAACCTGTAGGAAGCCAAAAATTGGGATGTCTCGTGCTTGGTATTTAGTTTGCACCTCTTGGAATGTCATAGGTTTGCCTCCGATCACGAGGTCCTCTAATCTTACAATGCCAAGCTCCTTTAGTTTTTTGAAGGAGTTTTTTATACACCCTGGGGGAAACTCGGGGTTATTATATAAAGGAGTTAACAATGATGGGTTCGAATTGATTGAATATTTCTTTTTGGTTCTTGACCAAATCTCCCACTTACACCTCATCGATCCCAATTCAAATCTCCCGGGATGACCCTCGCCCTCCGCCCCACCCCAAAGGGTCGAGGTCAGGGAGTGAGGGGATACAAAGACAGACTCAATCTGCAACCAGCTTGTGGTGGTAGGGTCATTATTCCACATTACCACTTGTTTTAGCTGGGACGCTTGATAATTGTATTGTATTGTATGTCTTTATTTATATAGCGCCATAAATGTACATAGCGCTTCACAGTAGTAATACATGTCATATAAATAACAAATAATATAAATAACAGATCATGGGAATAAGTGCTTCAGACATACTGTAAAAGTAACATTAAGGAAGGAGTCCCTGCTCCGAGGAGCTTACAATCTAATTGGTAGGTAGGGAGAACGTACAGAGACAGTAGGAGGGAATACTAGTAAGTGCGTCAGCAGGGGGCCAAGCTTTATGTGTCATGTGTCCATGATTATCCAGTGCTACTCATATGCTTCTTTAAGCAGATGTGTCTTAAGGTGGGTCTTAAAGGTGGATAGCGAGGGGGCTAGTCGGGTATTGAGGGGAAGGGCATTCCAGAGGTGTGGGGCAGAAAGTGAGAAAGGTTTAAGGCGGGAGAGAGCTTTAGATACAAAGGTATAGAAAGAAGACATCCTTGAGAAGAACGCAAGAGTCGTGATGGTGCATAGCGAGAAATTAGGGCTGAGATGTAAGGAGGGGCAGAAGAATGTAAAGCTTTAAAAGTGAGCAGGAGAATTGAGTGTGAGATACATGATTTAATCGGAAGCCAGAAGAGGGATTTCAGGAGGGGAGATGCGGAGACAGATTTAGGAAAGAGTAGAGTGATTCTGGCAGCAGCGTTTAGGATAGATTGTAGGGGAGACAGGTGAGAGGTAGGAAGGCCGGACAGCAGGAGGTTGCAGTAATCGAGACGTGAGAGAATGAGGGCCTGAGTCAGAGTTTTAGCAGTTGAGTAACAGAGGAAAGGGCGTATCTTTGTGATATTGCGGAGGAAAAAGCGACAAGTTTTAGAAACGTTTTGAATATGAGAGGAGAATGAGAGAGAGGAATCAAGTGTGACCCCTAGGCAGCGTGCTTGGGCTACTGGGCGAATGATCGTATTTCCAATAGCAATGTGGAAGGAGGTAGTAGGGCCAGGTTTGGGAGGAAGTATAAGGAGCTCTGTTTTTGCCATGTTAAGTTTCACTCGGCGGATGGCCATCCAGGATGATATTCCAGAGAGGCATTCAGAAACTTTGGTCTGTATAGCAGGTGTAAGGTCAGGGGTTGAAAGGTAAATTTGTGTGTCGTCATCATAGAGGTGATATTTAAACCCAAAAGATGTGATTAGGTCACCTAGAGAGAGTGTGTAGAGAGAAAAGAGAAGGGGTCCCAGGACAGAGCCCTGGGGTACCCCCACAGTGAGATCAATAGAGGAGGAGGAGGTGTTAGCAAAAGAGACACTGAAGGTACGATGGGAGAGGTAAGAGGAGATCCAGGATAAAGCTTTGTTCCGAATACCAAGTGTATGGAGAATGTGAAGGAGAAGAGGGTGGTCCACGGTGTCGAATGCTGCAGAGAGGTCGAGTAATATGAGCAGAGTGTAATGACCTCTGTCTTTGGCAGCGTGGAGGTCGTCAGTTATTTTAGTGAGGGCTGTTTCAGTAGAGTGAGCAGTGCGGAAGCCAGATTGTAGAGGGTCTAGGACAGAATAGGTGTTGAGAAAGTGTAGCAATCGAGAGAATACAAGACGTTCAAGGAGTTTGGAGGCAAAAGGCAGGAGGGAGACAGGTCGATAGTTAGAAGGACAGGTAGGGTCAAGCTTGCTGTTTTTGAGTAATGGTAAAACGGTTGCATGCTTGAAGGATGAAGGAAAGGTACCAGAGTAGAGGGAAGAGTTAAAGATCTGTGTGAGCATAGGGATTATAGAAAGAGCAAGAGGTTTTAGGAGATGGGAGGGAATGGGATCAAGAGGGCAAGTGGTAGAGGGAGAAGAGGAGATCAGCAGTGATACATCCTCCTCCGAGATAGCAGAAAAAGAGTCAAGAAAGGCAGGAGGAGAGTTGGGAAGCATTGTGGGATGGGAGGAGGCAACAGATGGGATGTTCTGCCGTATGGACTCCACCTTTTCCTTAAAAAAGTCAGCAAAGTCCTGAGGTGAGATGGAGGAAGAAGAGGAGGCAGCTGAGGGTGGTCTGAGTAGAGAGTCAAAGACAGAAAAGAGACGGCGTGGGTTAGACTTGTGTGTGTTGATTAGTGATGAAAAGTAGGTTTGTTTAGCCTGAAAGAGGGCAGAGTTGAAACAGGATAGCATAAATTTGTAGTGAATGAAGTCTGCGAGCGTATGAGATTTCCTCCAGAGGTGTTCAGAGGAACGAGTGGAGGAACGCAGCATGCGTGTGTGGGAGTTTAGCCAGGGTCTAGGGTTAGAAGGGCGAGGACGGCAGAGAGAAAGCGGGGCATGAAGATCAAGAGAGGAAGATAAGGCAGAGTTGTCAGAGGTGAGGAGCGGCGCATTCCAGGTATCTGCCAGGTACAAACTGGGTATTTGCTCGAATAAAGTGTGTCGCAGCAGTACATTGTTAATTTCTCACAGTCATGAGGGGGCATATATACAGTGACAATTTGAGAACCGTTAGCATCTGTCCCTTCCTTTAAGTAAAGTATGGCTCTCATATCTTATGCAGCAGCGCCCTCCTGTGGGCATTACTGGTAAAACTTTTTCTTCTATTTTTACCTTTACCAGCCTGTCCCAACATCAGTAGCTGGGCTCCGCCGGGTCTCCTCGTAGCTCCACTCATCCGACTACCCCTCTGCCTCCCCCAGGTAAGTTGGCTGGAGTATCTTTCGCCTGGGGTTTCTTCCTTTTTGCGCTCGAGCGGAGGGAGGACAGGGTCGGTGTAAGCGGGCGAGACACGCGAGGGTCGGGTTCGCGGGCGGGAGCACCTGCCATGCTGGTGCCGGCGCCATCTTGACTTTCCTCCTCCCGGTCTGCCTGGCGCTTCGTCGGTGCAAAGTATGTTGAAACGCTTTGCGAGGGTTTTTTTTTGTTGCTTTGCCATCCTGGCTCGTGGCTGTATCTGCCCTCGCGTTTCTCCTGTGTTTTTGGGTGGATTTTAGCTCTGTCTATCGCCTTTTTAGTGGAGGGGGGTCAGGAGCTCCACTTTAGGCTGGCATGTGCGGTGACTGTAGAGGGAGTAAGGGGGTGGCCCGGTGTTAAAGGGGTTGCACCCCATATGGCCATCCCCTGACCTCACCAGAGAGGCAAGAGGTTAACTGGACTGCGGTCCAGGGATGAGGTTTGCACCTTGTTGTACCTTGAAAATGTATGTTCCCCTGTTCCCATGTTTCATTATAAGCATGTATTTTATTGTTTTAAAGTGCATTTCTGTATCTCCAGTTCTGGAGGTCGCAGAGAGTTCATATTTGGCCAATATGTGGAGTCACTGTAGGCATTAAAAACTGGCAAAGGTCGACCCACTGAGCCCACCAGAATGGAACTTATTAATATGTGTAGATATTAAAGTGTATATGTATTTTATTTTGGATCTGTTCTGAAAATGCAGACGCCAATTGCTAGGCTTATAAGTCATGAAGGGCAGATGGATGAGTAGCCTTAGCACGGTGATCAAAAAATAACTGCCTTGATTGTTACCCAATGTCTAGGGATTAAGTATTAGTCAATCAACAAACTCTGCCAGTCTAATTGTTACCTGAGGGCATGGGTTAGTCTGTTAGTCTGTGTCTCCACATTAGAGAGTGGATACAGATAATTGTTCACCAATAGGCTGTGTTCAATGTTAAGAATAGGGTTGCACAGGTATATAAACTGTGTCAACCCTACAGTTTTTAGTTGTGCTGGAGTTGTGCTTCTGATACCATCTTGAATGTCCCTGGAATTTGCTGGGGTTGTGTTATGGATACAATTCTTGAATGTCACTGGATTGCTGGAGTTGTGCTTCTGATTCCATCTTGAATGTCACTGATCTGCTGGAAAATTGCTATTGGATACTTCTCCATTCCCCAACCCTAAGTAAGTGTTATCTTCTTGCCTGTTAATTGTACTATATTGCTGTGTTCACCTTATTTAAGGAATAAATTATATTTTATTATATCTAAGCCTCGTTCAATTCAACCCAGATATTTGTTGTTCATTATATCTTGTCATAAGCTACCGTGACAGTGACGTCACCGGAAGTCTCCGGATCAATCCCATTTCTACGGATGTCAGAACCTGCTTACTGCTGCTGTCCCAGCCAAAATCCTGAGAAAGCGAAAGATGGCAGCTGTATTTGAGACCCCCCCAAAAGGCTGAAGTGGGGAAAGAAAACCAAGCAGCACCCAAAAATCCTAAGGTAAAGAATTCAGGAGAAAGAAGAAGATGGCCAACGCCATTTCCACTCAAGTTTTTTGAGAAAGGCGCTTTAACCAACTAAGCCACAGTGCCATGGACTTTTTTGGGGGGGCGGTGTACCTGATGCTGTACCCGGCAACCCCATCCTCAACCTGACCCCTGCTAACTATTTTCGGTAAAAAACAATCTCACAGTTATTTAACATTTGAACATGTGAAAGAGACACCAATAAGATGTCAGTTGGCGATTGAAGAAGGTTGTATTATAGTATTTCAAAAATGCAAAAATTCCTATTGACGGCATTGTTTAATTCTTGTCATTCATGTTTTGCAGGTTTGGCAGGCTGATGAGCACCAACACTGTGTTCGTGCAGAAAACACATCCAGCGATAACGTCAGGTAATGTTATGTAATTCATGCATCAAATTTTTTTTTTTTTTAAGGAATACGCCACATTCAATGACACCAATATGCGTTTTAACCAGGTTCCATAGAAATTCACATATGCAGGAATTCAATGACAGACGTGTTTCAACCAGGTCCCACACGCGTGATTAAAGAAATAATGAATAAATCCTAAAGCTCAGCGCTAAGACCATTAATGTGTAATTTACAATAAGTGAATGAATAACTTATAGCTAAGTGAAGGCTGCCAAGGAGTCCCTGCCTAACAAATTACTCACAAATTCGTTTACAGACAATATTACAAAAAATGCAGTGACCCGGTGCTCCAGATGACAACAATACCCCAGTCCAAAGTTCAGTCCATGTGGATAGGGAAAGTTCTTTACAGAGTTCCTGTTGAGGAAGAAGTGATGCTTCAATTTCCGGCTGTTGCTTCCGAACTCCTCCTATGTTGCAGTAAACAAAAGAAAAAAGACCATTGCGCAGCCACCAGAACCACTGAACGACTTCAAAAACGGATTAAAATAATAAACTTACAAACATATTGTGTCAATATTCCTTTGAGAGAATCTGTGTTTAACCAATTTCTTTTCCCGGAAAGGAGGAGTTCGGAAGCAACAGCCAGAAATTGAAGCATCACTTCTTCCTCAACAGGAACTCTGTAAAGAACTTTCCCTATCCACATGGACTGAACTTTGGACTGGGGTATTGTTGTCATCTGGAGCGCCGGGCCACTGCATTTTTTGTAATATGGTCCCACACGCTTACTTTACCACACAATTTAATTTGTGCACTACACTACTGTATTTCTTCTCAATTATTTATATACAACATATTCTCTTTACAGGTGAAAATGTTCAAGAGCCAGACATCCCGATGAAGATGCCGATTGAAGAAGAATGTAAATTTAGAAGACAGAAAGAAATGAGCACTATTGTATTTTTCATATTGTCATTTACTGTAATTTAATTAAAAAATATTTCATATTTTAAAATACTTTTTAGTCATCTGAAGTTTTCAGGGGTTGGTTATATTTAAATACCATTTACATATCATATCGTACGAAATGAATGGGAATATGGGACTGGTTACATTGCATTTAGGTTTGAAGACTAGTATCATCTCTGTGGAGTATTGCAACAAACACAAAATTTTCCCAGCTGTGACGCATTCGCGGGACAGCCGCGAGCAGCCAAAAATCTTGCAGTACTCCACCCCAAGACAAAATGCGTCAGTAAATTACGCTATATCTGTAAAATAAGTATGTCGTCTAAATTTAGCATAGGTTGAACTTGATGGACATATGTCTCCCCCCCCCTTCTATTATATAACTATGTAACTATATTCATAGTTTTTTTTCGTGTGTATTGTTTAATTGTATTCATATTTGTATGCATGTACCTATACTGTATATGCCTTTATGCAGGCGTGATATTCCCATTTTTAAAAGCTGGTTCTCCCCTAATAAACTTTTGGCTGCTGGAAGGACATATCACCACCACGTCACAAGAAAGACATAGTGGCATGCAAACCGTGGTGTGTTTATTATCAGCATATAGATACTCAGCATCATTACGCAGTGTCTTCAATATCAGTGTATAGAGATACTTAGCATCATTATACAAGACACCATATTCTTTATCAGTGTATATACTCAATTATATCAATATTTAATCACAATCATTATATAGTGCTGTGTATTCATTCTCAGTGTTTACTCAACATCATTTTACAGGGTGCAGTATTTGTAATTGTTGTATAGATACCTGGCATCATTATAGTATGATGTGTTCACATTATCTCCTCAGACACTCCCCACTGTCTCCCTCTTATTCCGCCTCACTCTCCCTCCCCATCCCGTCATGTAACTCGCCCCTCTCCATTTCTCTCTCTCAAAAAAAAAAAAACCTAATCCTCAAGATGTTATAATTAGCATACATTTTACACAAGGAATGTAGTATAAATAATTAAGTTTTACACATTCTAAATGTTTATACTCTTTATTAAGGTAACAAAACAGATCAGATAATTAAAGTGAAAACCGAGTATGCTGTCAAACCTTTGAAGAAATGTAGACCCATATTTACTAAGTGGTGCTATGATTCACCTCCCAGCACTGCAACACAGCCTAAAACCCATGCATTGGAAAGGGGTTAAATGGAATAGCACCACTAATTATGGACTTTAATGTCTTGAATTCTCTGAGAGCAAAATCCATAACTCACACGGTGGCCTTTTACATTTTGTATATATTTCAGTGTGGTGTTTCTGATGTTCAACAAGCTCTTAACTCTGGATAAAGAATTTCCCACATTTCAATCAAGCAAATGGCATCCCTCCATTGTGAATTATCTGATGTCTAACAAGAGTTGATTTCCTGTTAAAACATTGTCCACATTCAGAACAAAGAAATGGTCTCTCTCTTGTGTGAATTATTTGATGTCTAACAAGGTTTGATTTTCTGTTAAAACATTGCCCACATTCAGAACAATCAAATGGTTTCTGTCCTGTGTGAGCTCTTTGATGTGTAAAAAGATACGAGCTCTGGTTAAAACATTTCCCACATTCAAAGCAAACAAATGGTTTATCTCCTGTGTGAATTCTCTGATGTTTAATAAAAGAGGAGTTCTGGGAAAAACATTTTCCACATTCAGAGCAAACAAATGGCTTCTCTTCTGTGTGAACTTTCTGATGTGTAACAAGATTTGCGTTTCGGTAAAAACATTTTCCACATTCAGAGCAAACAAACGGTTTAACCCCAGTGTGTGTTTTTTGATGCATAACAAGATTTGAGTTCCGGGAAAAACATTTCCCACATTCAGAGCAAACAAACGGTTTCTCTCCTGTGTGTGTTTTTTGATGCATAGCAAGATTTGAGTTCAGGGAAAAACATTTCCCACATGTAGAGCAAACAAATGGCTTCTCTCCTGTGTGAATTGTCTGATGTCTAAAGAGAGCAGATTTACAAGAGAAGTGTTTCCCACATTCAGAGCAAGAAAATAACTTATCTCCCTCATGAATTGTCTGATGTTTGACAAGATCCGAGTTACATGCAAAGCATTTTTGACATTCAAAGCAGTTATACAGACTATCTATAGTGTGTGTCCTTTGGTGAATTTTATAAGCTGATTTAGTATTAAAGTTTTTACCACATTCACTGCACTTATATTTTATTGCAGATAAGTTCTTGTGAATTTTCTGTGTACTAGTTTTTCCTTTGTCACATTCCTGAATATGAGTAGATGCATATTCTGTCCCAGTATGTTTTCCAATGGTATATATGTGGGAGATTTCTATGAGATTTCCTTCTTCATGCGAGTTTGATTCCTTAGCCAACATTTTTACAGATTTTCTCTGTCTCTTGCTTGGTTTATTTTGCCTGAAGCGATTTAATCTCTGATCACTTATAATAATGATGTTATCTTCATTTACACTCTCTGGTGAGCACAGCGGAATGTGACATCCTGCAGGTGTATTTCTGCTCATGGATCCAACTGTTGATAACAAATGCACTGTGAGAAAATACGTTAATTAATAGCCTAACATAATGTAATATTTGCGGTTGAACGTTTAAATTAGTATAACATACATGTCCCTAATTGCAATTGGTATATAAGGACTGTGGCAAAAGATAAAGCACCTCAAAAGTTAGCTTACCTTTTGTACAGATATTTTTTAAACAGGTTCTGCTATCTGAATATTTTTACTCCTTTATGTTAGCTGAGCTGCAAACATATGTCACAAATGTACTGCTTATTTGGCCCTCAGAAATACACTAAAACACTGGAGTTCACATCAAAGACCAGGGACCAGAGCAGAGACCTGATGGAATGGCAGTCCTGGCTCCTTTTTGTGGGGGAAAAAAGAATGTATAATGCCACAGAAACACCTTACAATGTATTTGTGTGTTAGAAATATATCTAGAATATATCTAGAGTTAGACTTTTAAGAAACCTATTGTTAAAGTATATAAAATACTATTTATATTGTTTTGAAAGGACAGTTAAAATGTGGAATTTATTACCTCTGGAGACTGATAACCGATACAATAGATATCTTTAAGAAAAGGTTAGACATTTTTCTAGAAAGGAAAGGTATACAGGGGTATACCAAATAAGTTAACATAGGAAGGATGTGGATTCAGAATTCTGATTGCCATTACTGGAATTAGGAAGGAAATTATTTTCCCCCTTATGAGACTTAATTTGATCAAGTTTCACTGGAGTTTTGTTTTTGCATTATGATATAAATAGATAATTAAGGGTATATCACTCCCTGGGATGTAGAATTGGGCACCCCCTGTCTCTTGTTATATACAATTGCCACGCTCAGTAGCTCTCTTGTTGACATAAATATATATTCATGATGTGGTGGGTGTGGGAGTTTGAGCTAGCTGGGAATGTGTGTTAATCAATGTCAGACTGGTAGCAGTCAATTGGAGGCTGGTGGCACCTCCCCCCAGAGCTCACTCCTCCTCCTTCACCTTTTTAACTTGGGAGGTCTTTTCATTTGCTGCAGGAACAAGACCTATAATGGTTCTTCCCCTCTTACAGAGGTAAAAGGAAGGGTTCACAGTGTAGTGTAGGACCTGCATTAATTTGGTTATATCTTGGCGTTGGTATGCAGGCTTATGACGCTTTGGCCAAAGGGTTAACTAAATAACTAAGTATTTAATATTATTATTGAAGTATTTTACTTTATACTTTTCACCATATATGTTTTGTCAATGGGATGTAGCATTGGGCACCCCCTGTCTCTTATATCACTCCCTACTTTTTTTTTTTTTTTTTTAATCTTATTTCCCTACATGTCACTTAATGGCAATGTACCTGTTTCTGATATGAAGAAAACTCCAAGAGTACTCTGGTGAGATTGAGGGACAAATTAGAGAAGTCCAGAAACTTTGTGGAATTCTCTAAAATAGTCACCCCTGCGGTTCCATATGTAAACTCACTAGTGTCAGAGGTGAAAATCTGCTTGTTGTGCTTTGTAACTTGTTTCTTTTCCCTGATAGAAACTTCACATTAATTTATTATTTTTTTAAATGGCTAATCTCAAAGAAAATGTGTTACTTGAGTTCCTGTTTGCTGGATCCCCACAGGTCTGACATCTCTACTAGAATTAGAGAAAACCTCTTACCCAGTGCCTGGTCTTTCTCCATCATGACATCCTTGTAGAGCTCCTTGTGTCCACCTAAAAACTCCCATTCCTCCAAAGAGAAATAGATAGCAACATCATCACACTTTATAGGTACCTGAAACACAGAGAATTCCCCACTTAATATCCAGACATTACAATTGGTCCTTTAGGAGTTTTTTTATTTATTGACAGTAATGTGAGAAAGACAGGGAGGAGAATACAAATTGATAGAACAAAGTTTGGTCAAGGAAAGGCTGAAATAAAGATGATAAAAACTAACACTATCTAGTAGAGTATCACCTCTCCAGTTAGCAGGTGAATTATCATGTTAGTGTGTTCCAGGATCTTCTCAGTCGTCAGCTTCTTGTCACTGTTTCTCTCATGTATCAGTGAATTAGTTGGATGCTCCATGATTGGTCTCTGGGTCCTGCAGAATTGTTCTGGCATGCAGGGATTGCTACAGTCTGTGACATGCTCACCATGCTTCTTCACAACGATATACTCCTACATATTGAGATAAACAATAATAGATATCAGTGTGCAGAGCAAGTGTCAAAAGTTCATATGTCTCATGTTCCTGCAGATTTGTTGTTTTTAGGAAAGAGACAAATCTCTTATTAACAGCTCTATACTAAAGTAATCTATTCAAAAGCCAAAAGATTGTATTCGTTTAGCAAGAGAAGAGGTATAGAGTATGAAGTGTAGAGGGCCAAGGACAGAGCCTTGAAGGACCTCGTGTAAGGCACAGGTGAAGGTAGACTCTATGGCAAGGAACTGACCCCAATGGGGAAGCAGGGGGTCCCCGATGCTGAAATGCATGCGGCAATGCCTGCTTCAATACTGTATTATTTAAAAAAAATGAAAGTAGTGCGATTGCCTGTTAGAGGAACCCCGCTGTATTAATCACGATGGGCAATTACAGCCAGCTATGTGGTGTGCCATTGACTGTCAAGGCATTGCACACAGAGCACCAGCACATTCTCTAGGGCAGCTGATAGATACAAGATGCTACACTGGTAGGTGGCAAGGTCTTGGGCCACGAGGGTGGAAGGGGTGCAGATATAGGTGGGCAGAGAAGGGACATAAAAGTTACAAATATGTGTTCAAGGATAGAGGACAGAGTTTGTATGAGAAAAGAAAAGTAGGTTCCCTTGGCAAGTGAAAGGGCAATATTATAGAAGGAGAGTATGGATTAATAGTGGAGGAAATCAGCGTTGGAGTGTGATTTCCTCTTGTAGCAGTCAGCACTTTTCAAGTTAGCAGATAAAGCATGTGGTGGTAGAAGTTATCCTGTTTAAGGCTGATGAATGTCAAGACAGAAAATGGTAGAAATGCAAGACAGGTGAGGTTGTAAAAATATGGAACATTGGAGGGCGTGTAGGGCATGAAAGTTTCTGTATGTGCATGTGGAATTAGGTATTGTGGAGGGTGCAAGGGGGACAGTAAGGCTAAAGGATAGGTGGTGAGCAGAGTGGGAAGGGAGTGTTAGAGGAGTTTGAGATGAGCAGAAGAAAATCAGATCAAGGGAGTAACAATTGCAGTGACTAGGAGGGGTAACCCACTGGGAGAGTCCAAAGGAGAAGGTTATGGAAAGAAATTGGGAGGCTGAAGTGGCATTGGGATTGTCGGTAGATAGGAATTAAGGAAGACTGGTGGTAAAGTACAAAATAATGTAACACAGGCACAATATCTGCATTTTATAATATATGTATAATATATGAAGTGGCCCCTGGCTTTCCCACTGAACAAACATGTCTCTTCCTGGACCCAAGTACATCCAATCACTGAGTACATCCAGTGCCAAAGTACATCCTTCTCTTACCGTATCTGACTCTGTGCTCTCCTGCTGCCCAATCATATTCTTATGTGGCCATTGGCACTTAATATGCCCATTTAAAATCAGAGACAGAACATAAAACACAGACAGAGCTCAGTTTTTAGCACATCCAGTGAAACTCATACACGGTACAGTGCCTAAATATATATGTATAAATATCAAGTAAAATGGTCTTTTAGTTTAACATTTTTGGCCAAAATTGTTGTAAGCCCCTGAGCCAACTGCACGGCAGACCACAATTCAGGGGTCCCTAACGCTAATATAAATTCTTAATAACCTGTGGAGTAACAGGAAGAATGATTTATAGTAAATCTGTCAATATTAGTTGCAAAGTTCTAAGTGGATGTAGCTGTTTTTAATAACTCAACTGTACATTACCAGGAAAGCTCTATATTAGATTGTCACACCAAAGAAACAAAAACCATACTGCAAAGCGCAGCTTCCCCCTGAGTTGTGAAGGATGTATGGAGTGAGCCCTGGACTTAACCATTATAAATGTAGGGCAGGGGGGTGCAGCTACAATATAGTTGGAGGTGGCCACCCTCAATCAGCAGACCAAGGACGTGCTGAAGCAGACCAATTGTAAAACATATGGACGAACCGGTAACAGCTTCTTTGCAGACCCCAAATAACCATGCCCAAAATAACCGCTGACCCAACAGCCGGGGGGCACACCCCACCCCGCCGTCCCACATAATTAGCTCTGAGCTGAACATATATGATAGTATAGGTCCACAGAGGAGTGCTACTGGCATGGGCAATATATGTTTAAATCAAGAGACAGACTAAAACACAGACAGAGACTCAGTTTTTATAGCACACCGTGAAACTCATACACAGGTACAGTTGCCTAAATATATGTTATTATCAAGTAAAAGGGTCTTTTAGTTTACATTTTTTTGGCCAAAAATGTTGTAAGCGAGAGCCAACTGCACGGCGACAGGACAATTCAGGGTTTTTTGGGGTTTCAATAGGAGTTGTTAGGTGTCCAGTATGTTTTACAATTGTTGTTCAGCTAGTCTTGGCTGATTGGAGGGTGGCAACCTCCTACCTATTGTAGCTCACCCCTCCCACATTTAAATGGTTAAGGGCTCACTCCATAGTCTGTCCACTCAGGGGAACTTGCTGGCTTGCAGTATGGTTGTGACAACTCTAAACCAGAGGCTTTCCTGGTAATGTACAGGTTATTAAAAGCTTCAATCAGACTTAGAACTTTGCAACTAATATTGACAGATTGTACTATAGTCATTCTTCCGTTACTACCACCCGGTATAAATTATATTAGCGTTAGGGACCCCTGATATGTGGTCTGCCATGCCGTTGGCTCAGGGGCTTACAACAATTTTGGCCAAAAATGTCAAACTAAAAGACCATTTACATATTAGATATTTATACATATATATTTAGGCACTGTACCGTGTATGAGTCTCACTGGATGTGCTAAAACTGAGCTTTGTCTGTGTTTTGTGTTCTGTGTCTGGTTTTAAATATATATTGCCATGCCCAGTAGCACTCCTCTGTGACACTCATATGCTTATATATATGTTGTGGTTATTTTGGGGGTTTAATACGAGCTTGTTAGGTGTCCAGTATGTTTTACAATTCTTGTCCAGCTAGTAAAATATATGTATAAATATCAAGTAAAATGGTCTTTTAGTTAAACATTTTGTGGCCAAAATTGTTGTAGCCCGAAGCCAACTGCACGGCAGAACCACATTCAGGTGGTTTTTTGGGGGTTCAATAGGAGCTTGTTAGGTGTCCAGTATGTTTTACAATTGGTGTTCAGCTAGTCTTGGCTGATTGGAGGGTGGCAACCTCCTACCTAATTGTAGCTCACCCCCTCCCACATTTAAATGGTTAAGGGCTCACTCCATAGCATCTTCCACTCAGGGGAACTTGCTGGCTTGCAGTAGGTTGTGACAACTAATACAGAGTGCTTTTCCTGGGAATGTACAGGTTATTAAAAGCTTCAATCAGAACTTAGAAACTTTGCAACTAATATTGACAGATTTAATATTAGTCATTCTTCCTGTTACTACACAGGTATAAGAATTTATATTAGCGTTAGGGACCCCTGAATTGTGGTCTGCGTGCAGTTGTCTCAGGGGCTTACAACAATTTTGGCCAAAAATGTTAAACAAAAGACCATTTTACTTGATATTATATATATATTTAGGCACTGTACCGGTATGAGTTCACTGGATGTGCTAAAACTGAGCTCTGTCTGTGTTTTAGTTTTGTCTTGATTTTAAAATATATTGCCATGCCCAGTAGCACTCCTCTGTGACACTCATATGCTTATATATATGTTGTGGTTATTTTTGGGGTTCAATAGGAGCTTGTTAGGGTGTCCAGTATGTGTTACAATGTTGTTCAGCTAGTCTTGGCTTATTGGGGGTGCACCTCCTACCTAATGGTTAGCTCACCCCCTCCCATATTTAAATGGTTAAGGCTCACTCCATACATCTTCCACTCAGGGAACTTGCTGGCTTGCAGTATGGTTTGACAACTCTAATACAGAGCTTGCTTGCATG